>WEDG01002656.1:0-143103 GCA_017591395.1 Schistocephalus solidus | reverse complement strand
GTTTCGTCGTATGACTCCTCACGTTTCCTGCGCAGGAATTCTTGTGCTAAGCTCGGTGGGATGGATGTGAATAAGGACGTCAGGATGATAAATGTGTCATCTACGTAACGGCGCCAAAAAGGTAGGCTGCTTTCGGGTGAAAGTTATCTTTTCCACCTCTGGTAGGACCGATTCTGCCACTCAACCGGAGATTTGGGAGCCCATTGTAGTTCCCTTGATCTGCTCATAGGTTTCTCTGGCAAAGATAAAGTAGGTCATTTGGCAAAATTTGAATAGCTTCATAAGGTATTCAATTTTGAGAGAACTCAGGGTTTCGTCGCATGACTTCTCAAGTTTCCTGCGCAGGACGTCTTGTGCTTAGCTCGTTGGGCTGGATGTGAATAACGACGTTACGTCAAAGTAGACCATCACTTCATCCGATTGAATCCTCAAACCTTTGAGGTCTGCCAGGAATTGGGAGGCCAAAAGGACTGAGGCAGGCGAATTGTTTTGGAGGAATTTCAATGTCGAATACATTCATTTTGCTAGATCAAAGGTATGGCTACCTTTCAGTGTGACTATTGGCCGCAGTGGAACATTTGGTTTATGGACCTTTGGCAGACCCCAGAAGCGAGCCAGAGCCATATCCGTTGGTTTCATTGGGTGCCGTTTGTTCTCCGTAATCACATTTTGGCGTTTGAATTCTCCGAGTAATTTATTCAACCGATTCGCTACCGCTTTGGCTTGGGCGTCGTGTGTTGGTCTGTAAAATTCTCTATCATCACGTAGAGCCTTAGCTTTCTCATTGTAGTCTTCTCTATTCATTACGACAGTTGATTGCCTCTTATCAGCGGGTATAAAGATAATTTGTTCGTCCGTCCTGAGTTCCTTCATAGCTTTTGACTCACAATTCGAAACTTATTGGTTTGGTCTGCTTTCCATCAGCAGAGATTTTACACGTTGTCGGACGGAGTGTTTCTCGTCCTCGGTTGTTTCGGTTCTCACAAGCATGAATTCAAGGGCTGTAATAAAGTCGACAGCGTTGGCACTGGCGGTCTTAAAACAAGCTTCATGCCGCTGCACCTGTAGTTGTTTCTCAGTTAGTTGCTTGGATGAGAGGTTGTGGACCAAGTTCGAGATTCTTGTGTCGGATGCTTGTAACTTATTCCGTTTTTTTCCAAAATTACTCGCTTCTTGGCTTGTCTGTGCTGCGCTAGAGCCGAGATCGTCTTAGCAAGGTCCTCAGTTATGGCCTGATCGAGAACGCGGGCACAATCTCTCTTATTCTGTTCGATTACAGCCTTGTATTTGTAGACGCCGGTGGCAGTCATCGATCAAAAACCTCGTCAACTGCTTGATAAATCGCCTGACAACTTTCCTGCCCATGGCCGTGTTAACGGGTGCCTTGTATCTCAGGCATCATAGCATCAGTCCATCTTGCACGCATAGGTGCGAAAAACTTAGTTTATCCTACGTTATTGCCTCTCGTGTAGTGAATATTTCGCAGCTCCGAGTTGTCCGAAGCGCATCGCACCCGAAGTTTTCTCGAATGTAGGCGAAAGTCCGCATTCCAGGTTTGTGTATAATTTAAGAAGAACAAGGTTGTTCGTTCACCAGAATTATGGCTTTATTCGTCTGAGCTTTCGAAATCTTACTGGAGTCCATCGTAAGAGATAAAACAGCAACTTAAATGAGTAACATTTATAGGGGAAAAGCCAATCAGACAGCAGTGGCGCCAGTCCGGAAGTGACTACGCAGGGCCCTGTATGCTGGCGCCAATTCGATAAATCGATTAACCGAGTTCTCACCGGAGGCCCAGGCTTCAATCAATTCTCGGCTTGTCTTGCATATGGCGTGAGCAATGATAGTAGTGGCTTAGAAGTTAAACTAATAACCCGTTTCATAGGTGTGGGCAACCACTTGCGATAAACCGTCACCCCATCTCACAACAAGCTTATGCTCGTGTATGCGGGATCCAAGCATACGTCCAGTCTGTTCTCTGTAGTCTGAGGAACAGTTTTGGCACGAGATGCGATACGTTACTCCCGACTGCTCATTAGGATTTAATCTCTCCTTGACTCTCATGACCTTACTGTGCATCGAAGCTTTGGGTCGGCGTGTGATTCCGAAACCAGGTCCTGCAACAATGCGTTCGGTCGCTTCTGACACGTTCTTGATATATGGCATCGCATGCCACATCGTAGGGGTTGGATCTGGTTGGGTCCTCCGCAGTCTAATACGTAGGCACCGGCTTATGAACGCCTTTGGATAGTCGTTCCGCAAAAAAATGGTCACAAAGGTAACGGGCCTCACGTGCTTTTTCGCCGGGTTGCTGCAATGAGTTTGAATGCGCTTGAATAGTGATCTCACACAGCTTTGTTTGCGAGCCACCGGATGTTTGCGATGAAAATTTAGAAGCTGTGTGGTGTTCGTCGCGTTCCTGTAGACAGTCGATTCTATTTCGCCGTTGGGACGTCGCCTGACGAGATCATCAAGGAAGGTGAACTGCTGCTCTTTTTTTCTTCCCTCGAGAATTGTATATCTGGATAATCGAGTTAAGGTGATCATGGAAATACTGCACAATGTTCCACTTCAGGATAAAAAATATGTCATCTAGGTAACGGCGCCAAAAGATAGGCTGCGTTCGGGTGAATGTGATCTTTTTTAGCTCTGGTAGGACCGATTCTACCACTTAAATGGAGATTGCTGAGCTCATTGTAGTTCCCTTGATCTGCTCATTGGTTTCTCCTGCAAAGATAAAGTAGGTCTTTTGGCAAAATTTGAATAGCTTAATAAGTTGTTAATTTTGAGAGAACTCTGGGTTTCGTTGTATGACTTCTCAAGTTTCCTGCGCAGGACTTCTTGTGCTAAGCTCTGTGGGATGGATGTGAATAAGGACGTCAGGTCAAAGGAGACCATCACTTCGTCCGATTAAATCCTCAAACCTTGGAAGTCTGCCAGGAATTGGGAGGCCAAACGGACTGTGGCAGGTGAATTGCTTTGGCGGAATATCAATTTCGAGTTCATCCATTTTGCTAGATTGTAGGTTGGGCTTCCATTCCAGGCGACTTTTGGCCGCAGTGGAACATTTGGTTTATGGACCTTTGGCAGACCATAGAAGCGAGCTATAGCCCTGTCCGCTTTCACTCAACAGCTGCTTCTCTTTTGGCGCCATTACGTAGACGACACATTATTTATCCTGAAGAGGAACATGCTGCAGCATTTCCAGGATCACCTTAGCTCGATTTTCCCAGATATACAATTCTCAAGGGAAGAAGAAAAAGAGCAGCAGCTCCCCTTCCTTGATCTACTCGTCAGGCAACGTCCCAACGGCAAAATAGAAACGGCTGTCTACATGAAGGCGACGAACACCCCACAGCTTCTTAATTTTCACAGAAACCATCCGGTGGCTCACAAACTAAGCTGTGTGAGATCACAATTCAAGCGCATTCAAACTCATTGCAGCAACCCTGGCCGAAAAAGCACGTGAAGCCCGTTTACTCCGCTTCCAGTTTTTGCGGAACGGCTATCCAAAGGCGTTCATAAGCCGATGCCTACGTAATAGACTGCGGAGGACCCAACCAGATCCAACCCCTACGATGTGGCATGCGATGCCATATACCAAGAACGTGTCAGAAGCGACCGAACGCATTATTACAGGACCGGGTGTCGGAATCGCACACCGACCCAAAGCTACCATGCGCAGTAAGGTCATGAGAATCAAGGATAGATACAATTCTTATGAGCTCTCGGGAGTAATGTATCGCATCCCGTGCCAAAACTGTTACTGTAACTACAGAGGACAGACTGGACGTATTCTTGGATCGCGCATACACGAGCATAAGCTTGTTGTGAGACGGGGTGACGGTGTATCGCGAGTGGCTGCCCACACCAACGAAACGGGACATTAGTTTAACTTCGAAGCCACAAAGCCCATAGGTCACGCCATATGCAAGACAAGCATAGAATTGATTAAAGCCTAGACCTCCGGTGAAAACTCGGTTAATCGATTTACCAAACTGACACCGGCATACAGGGCCCTGTGTAGTCCCTTCCGGACTGGCGCCACTACTGTCTGATTGGCACCTGCCCCCTATAAATGTTACTCGTTTATGTTGCTGTTTTATCTCTGACGATGGACTTAAGTAAGATTTAGAAAGCTCAAACGAATAAAGCCATAATTTTGGTGAACGTACAACCTTTTTCTTCTTTACTTATAAACACACTCTGAAAACTGGAATTTATTTAAGGAGTGGTTGTTGAACCTAATAAAATGCCACTGTCCGCCATCAAATTTTAGGATATCTAACAGACCACTGTGGCTAACAAGGGAACTGAAACGAGAGATTAACAGGAAAGGAAGGCTTTGGAAGAAATTTTGCCAATTTAATGAAAATTTAGCCTTGCAAACATACAAACGCAAAGGAACAAGGTTCCGCAAGGTTCAGTTCTCGGACCAATCCTATTTCTCTTGTTTATTAATGATTGTGTACAGGAATTGGACTGTGACTTTGCTATGTTTGCGGACGATATAAAAATTTGGAAAGTTATCAACAATGCTGCCGATGGAGAAGATTTCCAAGAAAATCTCCATCGATTGGACGAGTGGTCCCGCAAATGGCTCTTGTCCTTCAACTCAAACAAATGCGCCCTGCTACGTCTGGGAAGTCGGAATCAGGTCACTGATATGTGACCCTACTTTTTGAACGGTATGACACTCCGAGAAACACACACACAGAAGGATCTCGGCGTTTGGATGACAGACAACATGAAGCCTTCTACGCAATGCTACAAGGTGGCTAAATCCGCCAATTTAATGCTGTACTCTATCAAGCGGGCATTTAAAGTTTTTGATGAAGACTGCTTTTCTAAATTCTTTGGTACGTTTGTTAGGCCTCATCTTGAATATGCGATCCAAGCCTGGCGACCGTGGACCCAACAGGACTACAAAATGCTCGAAAGGGTACAGCGACGAGCCACAAAATTAGTTAGAGGTCAAGGTGAACTGCCATATGAGATTCGCCTAAATAACCTACAGCTCTATCCTCTGAGTTATAGGCAGTTGCGCGGAGACTTGATACAAACCTTCCGTATCGTGCGTGGCATGGATTGCGCCCTCCTATGTGATGACTTTTTCCAACTTGTCCCAGTCTGTGGATATATTTAAACATCGGCTTGACATACATATGCTGCTGCACCAGGAAGATTATGTGACAACTTTACCTTAACAATATCCGTTTACCACGTAAATCTGCCTGCATTCACTTGACTGTAATTTTTTTTGCATTGCTTATTATTCTTCCGACATTCTGTATCAAATAGGGATTTCAAAGGCGTTAGCCTATTTTTCTCAAATACACTGAACTGAACACCTGGAATGTGGACTTTCACCTCCATTCGTACAAATACGACTATCACAAGTTGATAACTTAAATCCATCCTTTTTTAATGCTTCCGGGCTCTAATTTTTTTCCAAAATGTGTCGCCTATAAACTTGAAAACGCATTTGAAGTTACGTTATGCTTTTGCTCAAAAACATTTTAAGTGTCCGCAATTTTATATTGTCTGTACATTTGCAATGATAACATTAATAGGGACATAGACACCCATTTCAGTGTTTTTGAATCATGGGTTTATTCAGTAATAGTTGCCTGTATCTGGTCACATCTTTATGTATTCCTGTTGAGCGTACAGTTCTTATCTGAATCGTAAACCCCTGAACACTGTGAGAAGAATTAGCAGGCAGTCATGCGTCTTTAATTTTATGTTGGTCTACGCTTTTAATTTAGACACACCTATTAGTTTATGTGATTCTGCTTTTGATTCCCAACCTTGATAGGTTAAAACATGGTGAACACTGCGGTTGCGTCTTGAAATGTTTTGTTTCGTCTTCTAAGTTTTAATAGATATTCCACTGCTATACACTTCTATTTTTATTATGTCACGGAAAAATTTGCTGTTTTCTACAGTACTAAAACTTTTATATCAATTTTAGCAACTTTAAAAGCATAATTGGACTATAAACGCTCATCGCGTAGGTTTGAGTTACCTATATACAGTACTGCAGTGCGAGTTCATGAACGCACGTGTAACCACATAGTTGGTAGGTTATGCCTGCAAAGTCCCTGATCCGCTTACTAGGAATTACAGCCGAGAATATGTCGGGCTTTTGGAGTCACTGAAAAATGCTACCTCGATTTACTGACCTCTTTTGGTCACCTAATCCGGTGTTCCGTAGTATGACTGAAATTGATTATATGGTCACTGAGTTGCTACTAACTGATGGAGTTCTTTTCATTTCTTTAAATGCGCCAGTCGCAGATCGTGCTACGGTAACAGACACATATTGCCTTCCCAACATTACAGTTTCGCAATTGAGGGCAAACACGCCCTAAAGTCTAACGAAGATGGGGCGTCCGTAGCCATGCCTGATTTAAGACCGTCCCATAGGTGAATTCTAGCGATTTTCTGTTAGAACTGTCACTCTTAATGTATGGTGACACCATCAAAAGCATATCTAAATTCGTTCATCCGAGATTAATGAACTGGAATAGCTGTGTTGTTGTCCTACGTCAAGCATTGACCTTTTACTAAGTGCAACGTAAAATGGGCTAAGCGAAGATCGCTTATTCAATATATCCTCGAGGTCGTTGGGAAGGTAGACAAGCTCGCCTGGCAGGTAAGGTAGCTACCTGACCCTCCGTATACACTTACTGTCACAAGATCTTATACGGAGGTGAGCACGTCAGGCTCTGCTGCCAATCTCCACGAACAGGCTTTCCCTTAAGGGCCACGTGGCTTCTAACATGGATTTTAAAATACCTAACGGAATTATTTTGTTATTGGTACTATATGCCAGTGTTTTCGCTGCCCGGGTGGGGGGAGGTACTACCTCATTTTTCTGCAGCTAAAACTCCCCTCAAGCTTATCATTTTTGTTATAGACAGTGCCTTATACAGTTTGTTCAGAGACAACTTCAGACCAGCTTGATTCCATAGGGGACCAACCACAGCCCATTATCACTCCTTTATCCAGGAAGGGTCTCATGGTTTTGCTGTTATCTGCCGTTCGGTAAGCCTCATTTTCTTGCCTCTGCCCTGCCCTCAGCCCAGTCTTTGAAACTGTTAACAGGTCACTGATTGAAGAGATGCTCGCTGTAGGATTGAAATTTCGCCCCACGTCCCTAGGTACTTTGGGAGGTTTTCAGAAAACAATAAATGTCATTGCATGATACGGAGGCTTATCTCCGGCATACTGGAAATAATCCGCATCTCTAAGCTGACAGCAGTCTGTCATGAGTGGTACCTTCTGTTTAATACTTCTTCGGTTTTGCACCTTTGATGGATAAACCAACCGTTCGGCGCCCTTGGTTACTAAAGAACTCACACTTTTAGGTCATTGCATTGTGATCTTAGCAGGATAATATCATAATCTTAGTCGTTCTGCCGGCATTCTCATACAAATTTGAAACTGTTAAAAATCAAATATCGCATTTTTAAAAAATCAGGTCGGACACAGGTAAGTATAATGGGCTATAAGATACTTCCCTATTGGGTGATTTCATGTTATTGTTGAAAAGAAGTGGTGGTAGAGCGGTGGTGGGTACCTAGGGCTATGATGCTGCTGACACACTCTAGCTTTATTATCCGCCATATGAATTCACGATGACCGTCGGTGAATGGTACAGCAATTTAGAAACGCAGATGCCCATCCGTTGCTGGCAGTCTTAGCAGAGTTATTGGGAGGGGGTTCTCCTTGTTACAAATTTTTGCTCAATGCAGGAAACCTACCTCGTATCTATATCATTCCAAATGTGTAGTATTTTTTTCTGAAAAATCGTCATCTCTTTAGAACGCGCATCTGAAGCGCCTTGTCTATTTGCCTGACACTTAAGACATTTATCCATAAATTATCTATATAAATCTAAGATGACAGTCATCGTTATAACCGCATGAGTTGTCATGGTTTATTTTGAACCATGTATTGGGTTTCAATTTCGATGTCTACTGTTTTCGTTGCCAAGGTTAGCTAATCTTGCTTGAAGACCGCGTCCTTTTGCGACGAAACTTGAGGAATGAGAAATATGGTAACTGCAATTGAGGCCATGCTACATTTTTTTAGCAGCTCTGAAGTATTCTCAAGAGTAGCGAGGGGGAATTAATATTTCACCCGTTGGCCCGGATGTATTATGCAAGGTCAGGGACAGGTACAACGACTTTGTTAGAACGAGATGAATGAGTATGCTGGACCTCCTCCCTGCACTCCGGAATGAAAGGAAGGCTACTTGCTGCTGAAGCGAAGCAACATCGTGTGCAAGATTCGTTATCTGCAAATTCAAACCCTAAGAGGACACACGGAAGAAACCGAGGAAGTTCGAAGTGTGATAAGAGCCTGGCGAAGCTATGTATATGCATCAGCTCGTATTTTGGGCCGCCGAAAGAAAACTAGAGGCGGGTGCTCAGATAGGCTTTGCTTCTGGTGAGACTGACCATCGTCCTCACCTGACCATAACAGAGAAATTGACCTGGAAATGCCAGCTTTCATGAGGGGTCACCACTTTTCGACAACTGGAAGATGCCTAAATTAGAAGTCAAGACAGTGTCCGGAAGCATTTTCTGAGGTCAGAGAGCGTACATACAACTCATTGGACAATGGCAAAATTGTTCTTATTTACTATATGTCAACCGCTTAGCTTGTTAGCCCCGTGGCGATGTATGCAACTACGCCTGAGCTGTATGCAGTTGCCGCCAACCATTGATTGGCGTTATGGTTTCGGCGAGTCGGAGGCTGAGTTACGCGCACGGTCAATAAATGTAGATTAGAATGAAATTGAATAAGGTAAAGGTTGAAGCATACCCAACAATATCAGTAACTATAAAAGCTGTGTACAAATAAGAGATAAGAAAAAAATGTTTACCGCAGATTTACCGTCTTTGGTTAACCACGTACCAACCAACCTCAAAATGATCTGAAGTTGGAGTTTGTATCCAGTTGGTCATTATACCCACCATTCTAAACCTTGAGCCATGAGCGCACTCTGTTTGTTAAAAATAAGAATTATACACTAAGAACCCGCGAATAGCTTAGTTTTCCCGACCCACTGTTTTAAAATAAACCGCAGTTAAGATTTCCGATGCTTTTATGAAGCCAAAGTGAGGCTGCGTGCAAGCTTCTATCCATTGGGGTGAAATAATTAAGGTATTTTTAGCCCCATTTACATATCTAGATCCCAGGAAAAGTGGTAACTGCAGAGCATTGGACTTTGAGTGATTTCATATCTAATTTGCGGCTTGTGTATAACTAGTAATTGACATCAAATAAGTCAGAATAGTCTGTTCCTTAGCCTACTTGTCACTACTTGTACTTAGTACAGCTGTGATCATGCGTGATCAAGCCGGCTTGGATGATGTCGCAGACTGTACTTCTCTACGCGTAAAAAAAACTGCGACAGCGGATCTGGGGTATGATACCAATTTCTCCAGGGACGCTCGCTGAATACCGAAGGTTTAAGGACTTCCCACCGAGGCCGCCGAGTTTTTCACAAGTGGGTCAAATGAACTTCTTTAATGTCTTGGCGAACTGTGTTGAACTAATTTTTGACTCAACTCATTCTTCGATGCCCCCAGATAGGCAGTGGTGCCGGATCGAGGATAGCAACACTGAGGTCATGAGGCAGACGAAGACCTCAGCCATCTTACTTGGGTGGCCTGAACTATGATCGCGTGGTTGTCGAAGCGAATGCCGTTTGTCTCATTTGAGACGAATTTGGCTAACTTCACTCGAAGGATGATCACCAAGCACTGATGGTCAAATACTTCCAGTTGTCGTTCATATTCCACGCGCCCCTGCCCAGAATTCACAACCATAGAGAAGGAAAAACTGGCGGATGCACGCTGCAGACCAATCTTTTGGCGATGGAAATGTCGCTTCGGATCTATAGGCACTTTCTAAGGCTGGAGAAAACCCGTCGATTCGGGGAGACACTATCGTCCCAACTCTGTCCATTCGGCAGCAACCTCGTCCCGAGGTAATTGAAGCTGTCTACTTCTTCAAGTTGACAGCCATTAATATCGAGAGGTGCTTTCTTCCAGTGTTTATAGATAAACCGGCCGATTTAGCGACCTCATTCACGCGTGAAACTTTTGACTGCAGATTACCAAAAGCTTGGACCTAATAAAGCGATATCATCGGCCTGGTCGAGACTACTCCCGAAGGGCAACTGTTTCCCAGTTAGCCGGTGCACGTGCAAATGAAATACCCTCATCTTCACGTAAGGCCTTCTTGAGAACCCATTCAGTAGCGTACTTGAACAGAACGGGTGACAGGATACAACCTTGTCGTACGCCAGACCGAATACCGAACAGTTAGGTGAGATTTTAACTGACCAGAAATCTTGCAGTATTTGAGCGGTAGTAAGCCCTTGACCATGGCGATTATTTTTGACGGTATACCATCTAGCGTCATCATCCGCCACAGAGACTGATGATTGACGGAATCGAACGCAGCGGCGAAGTCAATAGAGCAGACAGCCGTCGGCTGTTGGCGAAATTCAAGAATGTGCCTCAGTGTAAATATCTGTTCCAGCACACCCACGCCCAGCATGGAATCCGGGCTGGTGGGGCTCGTCCTAGGGTAGAATACAGCCTGAAATCGCCTGAGAAGGACAACAGCGAAGCTTTTGCAGCAACGTCGATGAGGTTTATGCCGTGGTAATCCTCGCATCTCATCTTATCCCCCGTCTAGAGGACAGGTACGAAGATGCATGAGCCCCAATCACCAGGAAAGATCCCTTCTCTCCACGCTTGTGCAGTCACCTTATGGAGCCAGTGTCGATAAAATACTTGTAGATTTCAGCGGGTATATTGTCCTCTCCGGGTGCGTTGTTGCACAACCTTTGTATGGCATCAGTGACTTCTTCAGGAGGGAGGTCTCTTGACACTGCAGAGGTTGAGAGGGATAAAACTCCGCTGCAGAAGAGCGTAAAGGCCGTGATGGATTGGGCCTCGAAGTTAAGAAGGTGATCGAAGTTCTTATGCCATAGTCCGACCCTGGCCGAGTTGTTAGCAATGAAGCTTCAATTCATATCGTTAACCGTTAGCCAGTGCAGAGGGTTCACCACTAACTAGGCAGATAATTAAGTACTTTTTGAGTGTCACCAATGTTTGAAACCTGATCCATAAAGCCTGATCCATGATCCATGAAGCCTGATAATTAAGTAGTTTTTGCGTGTCACCAATGTTTGAAGCCTGATCCCTGATCCATGGAGGTCGCCTGATCCATGGAGGTTGCGATTTTTTCTGGTAATCCTTAGCCGATTTTGTCATCAGTTTCCGGATTTGGCTCAAGCCGTATGTGCACAAAAACCAGAGACTAGGAAGGCCATATCTTCAGATTATTCAAGATAAGTCAGCCGCCGTGAATCCCGCCAGTGACGTAGTCAAACAGAATGCATGATAGAACACAGTGTAGTCGAACGCCTGACCCAAAATCTAACGGTTGAGAGAAATTGTTATAAACTGGAACCCGCTCAGTGTTGAAGCGATAAGAGGCCTTGATCATGGCGATTATTTTTACATGAACACCATCTAGTTCGTTTACCCAATATAGGGACTCACAATGGATGAAATCGAACACTGTCGTAAATTCAACAGAGCAAATATTCGTCGGCAATTGAATACTATGCCTCAGTGTGAATATCTGGTACGCATACGTACGCCAAGCTTGGAACCCAGCTTTGTTGGATCTCGTCATAAAGTCACGCACACCCTGGGATCACATGAAAGTGACGACACCGAAGACTTTAGAAACGTTGACGAGGCTTGAGCTGCGATTATTTTCGAACTTTGTCTTGCCTCGTTTCTTGAAGACGGGCAAAATGATGCCCGAGCCCCAGTCATCTCCGTTTGCTTGCTCGATCGCTTTATTAAACCAGAGTGACAGAGTGTCCATGCAAAACGTATGGACTTCCAGCAACCACACCAAATAGAATGCACCGGTTATCATCCGAGCACCGAAGATAAACTATGTTGGGCCCGATTAGTACTTGCATGGATGACCGACCAGGAATACCAGGTGTTGCTGGCATCTGCCTTATGCCACGTGATAGATGAGCTGGACCAGCACGAAGCTCTGCAGGCGTTATGTGTTGCACGCATCTGCACCCTCTCCTGCCTTCAATAATTACACCGGGGCTAGTTTGGATGAGAGAAGAGAGTGCGGTAAATGCGGTGCAATCACTACTTCACGTGCACGTCACTCTTACTGTGTACACCGTGCCGTGGTGTACATGGAGTACCTCGTCGGAAATGAGGATCCAACTGTCGTATTGCATCGACGGTTTCTGCCGCAGATGGCTCGCATCACCTTAAACTGCATTAGCTGGACAAGGGAAAAACTCGCTTGCAAAAGATATAGCCAGGACGTTGGGTTAGTCATCAAATTTGAGGTGTTCGAAGTGTTCACGCCAGCCCTCGATCTTGGCCGAGTTGTCAGCATTCAGGCCCCAATCCAAATCACGAACAGTGACTTAGCGCAGAGGACTAACATGGCGAATAATTTGGTAAAGTTATCGAGTGTCACCAAATTTGAGGCTTACTTTCACGGAAGTCGCTGTTTCAGCTCAGTATTTCTTCCAATCACCCCCTGACCGACGTTGCCATCATCTACTGGAGTTGGCGAAAGGAATAATCGTTGCGAGACCTAACTGTATCCGCCCAGGAAGACAACTGTAAGGTTCATCGACTGACTTATTGCGGCGTCGATGGGTGAATCCTGAGTTCTTCAGTGATGAGGCATTACTACTGCATTTTCCGTTGGCTCGGGTTGCATAACGGGACCGGTCTTCTGTGCTCAGGACCTCGGCAGTGCTGGGTTGCCGGATTTTGGTTACATCGAGACGTCTAGCATGTGGTATTTTGGGCGCGGATGTGAGGTGTAATTTCAAGCTTCTGTGAACGAAAAACATCGGCTGACCCCTGGATGTTATCAGTTTCTGCACGGCACATCGATCTACTATCGTAAACCCAGCTGCAGAATATTGAACTGACTAAACTAGTCCATCTGCTTGACTGTCCAATCGTCTTTTAATACCAGATCAGCAGGTGTTTGTGGCGATGCTGGAAGCATGTATTGGTGTCAAACAGTCGATTCTGCTCAGAAAAGTTCTCAACTCTTTCTTCATTGGAACACCGAAAATCAAGCCCAAAGCGCACAATAAGGTGACTGCTTTTAGAGTCGACAGGTTCAGTCCCCGGCAATAATTAGTAGATCGCTGCAAGGAAGTTTTTCAACTAACGCTTGCGGCTGCGAGTAAAACTCCTCTTTATCGCACTGTTCGACAGCTGAAGTGGGTGCGTACTCAGTGATGACAGCGCTGTTCGTAAAGTGACCCTTCAGTCGCACGTAAGCCATTCGGTCAGCAACTTCTTCCCATGCAAATAAAGTACCATTCGCTTGTTGCAAAATGGCGGTCACACACCAATCCTAACAAGGGATTCCCGCCAGCCGCTGTGGTATAGGTTGACGTGGGAGTTGCCTCTTGGGATCCTTATTTCCTGAGCGCCTAAGTCGAAGATTCGGACTTCAGACAGTCAGCAAACCTTCAAATTATACTGATAAAGACTGCGCCTCGTCAGTCTGTGGTTAGCAAGGCCCAGGAACTTTTGCACACTCCGGCATCCGTTTTCAATCGAGTATTCCAGCTTGCACACTATTCCCCCTTAGGATTGTTTTCGAGTCGGTTCCAGCGGATGCTGTAGCATGGATTTTACTACCGGCTTTGAACATTTCGCGAGTTTTATTGGGAATTTAGGTTACAGACGGGTATCTAATAGCCACTTGGATTGCTCGTTCTAGTTTGTCTCCTCTAGTGCTTTGGCTCAAGGACCTAACCAGGTTGTCGGTCTCCCTAAATATGCCTCTATATATCGATTTGAGTTTTTACTTTAAGCTGCTTCTTAAGCTTCTTTCCAATGCCAACATGAAGTGCCATGCAAGATAGAGTTTTGATGCAAATGTGAAGGACGTGAACTTAAATTGGTTGAAAAGTTTTCCTCTCTGCTTTTGGGCTTATTTCCCAACCATTGCCTCCATGCACACAGAGCCCTTTTACGGTGGCGTTTTTGGTGGACAGAATTATTTTTAGAAATCCTTCATTCATATGTAATGTCGAACGACACAGATTTGCGTGTCTTTGCAGGAACCACCCTTGAGTGTCCAGCCGGAAGATTACCTTATCTCAGTTATAAAGATCAAAAACGAGTAGAATTATTCGTCAGTAAGCCTCAATTTTACACTTTTTCAGAGTCCTTCGAGTCTGCCTGTATGATTATGATCTTCGAGCTATTTTACCTTGCTTTATTTCCTGCTCCTACTACATAGATTTCTGGTTTTACTTGGACCAATATCTTGTGGTCCTTTTTGATTTTTTGACCTGTGTCGTAATTCGTTGCCTATGGTTATAAATGGTTTTATCCCGGATCACTTTTGGCGCCTGCGAGAGTTAAACGGCAGTTTCCCATTTTTCTTTTTAGCCCTTCCAAGTTGGCATTACTTGCTTTGTGTGGTTTTCAAGCAGTTGCTTAGTTTCCTTGAATAATATAGCAATAGATCAATTGCGTTGTATTATTTTCTTCATTAACGTGCATCTGATGCTTCTTACCGTGACAGAATGCAAACACGGCACCCACTTTAGACAGACTGCTATACAGAAGACGACTGCTACTGCCATTACTACTACTACTACTACTACTACTACTACTACTACTACTACTACTACCACGACTATTAATACTACTACTACTACCACGACTATTACTACTAATACTACTACTACCACTACTACTACTACTATTACATCTAATACTACTACTACTTCTACTACTATTACTACTAATAATAATAATAATGCTGCTGCCGCTAATACCTCTACTACTGTTATTACTATAACTACTATAACTGCCACCTGTTTAAATAGCAGAATTACCTAGCTCAGTACAAATCATTGTTTTTTCTTTCAACTGTGCAGTGAGTTCGCTGTACGAGCTTCCTAATTTTGCTATTAATTTATTTAGGAGACTTGGTCTCGTCACGCAAATAATGACGAACCCTGAAGCAGTTTTACGCTGCACACTTTATCGGATCATTCAAGCTTGCGGTGAGACTGGTGCTACCTCCGAGGATGTCGTTAATGCACTCTTCAAGTACGCAGTGAGCCTACGTGACCAGTGGTCTGTGCGCATATCCTCTGTGTCGCCGCTCAATCTTGACACACTTGTCGAGGCCTTCGCTGATCGTGCCGTTATCTTGGCGCGTATTTTCATGTATCTGATGGTCTCGGGGACTTCCACCAGCGTTGGTAATAAGGAGACCTCCCTTAATAACGAAGACTTCGATGACTTTCAGCCCACCTTCGTGGATGATATATCTGCTGCTTGTGCCAATAGTGGCGCGGCCGGCAGGATGCACTCTCCCAAAGTCGCGAAATTTCTTGAACTCTGCAAACAGCACTGCGCAGCACCACCGCCTGAGACTCTATTTGATTGGCGGAGTCTTGAGCAGACCGCTACTCCGCCCCGCATTCATCAGGGACGTCGTTTACGAATGCTTCGTATAGATGATTTTGTTGGCAGCATTTCGATCGAGGCCTACGTGGAATTCACCAAGCTCCGCCAGTCAGCAAGTTTCTTTGCCACGCGCAATGTACTGCTAGCATTTTTGCACTGGTTCTTCTCATCGGAGACGGCAAGCAATCGTTTCAGTGCAGGTGACCTCTTGGCTTACCTTTTCACTTCGGGCCTGTATGACCTCATTGATTTGGCCTTCTGCAACCGCCGCCTTCTTGGAATTCAACTCTCATCGCCAATTACTTCTGTTGAGTTGGAGCAGGCTAGTTTGATTATTCGTAGACTCAGTTACCTTTGATGTAACTTGCGCCATGAAAACACATTTTCTGTGCGTCTTCTTCAATCGATCTGTGATCGGTCAACTTGATATTTATCAGCATTTCGCCAACATTTACCGATTGTAAAAAGAACAATATATTTTTTACTTAAACTGATTCAGTAACATTTTATTTATGACGTCCAAATTGTGTGTCAGCTGGTGGTTCACAAGAATTTTCCTGCAATTGCTTTTTCCGGGATCCCCTAGTGAATGACCGGACGTTGTATATTAAACTGGGTAAGCTGTTAATTCCATTGGTAAGCGGCATTGATTTCGTATGCAGTAAGTGCAGTTAACATGGTGATGACATCAAGGGCTTGCCGATAGGCGCTCACCTTGAGCCCATGTACGTCTTCCTGTATTTCCAGCGGAAATCCAGAAAAATTTAAGTTCCTAGGGTAGAAGTAAGGTGATGACTATTTTCGCACTTCCTTGGTTGTGGTGAGCTGTTTTTTTTATTTTCGCTGCATGGATTTCAAGACGGACTGAGTTATTACGCTACACCTTAGCGAACGTCACTTAAGTTTGGAATACGGTGCATAAATACCGTGTCAACTGGTACGCCCGATCTTACCTCTAGTCGACTTTAGTCCATTTGGTTCCTAACGGGAGAAGGAAGAGTAAGGCTGACCTTGTTGTGGTAAGTTCAACGTGCTTTTAAGTTGTCACAACGCGCTGGATGATTGCCAACAGAAGAGACGATTAGGTTATACAGGCTGAGGGTCAGGCTTCTCCCTGATGTGGTGCTATACGGTTGGGGAGTCAGAACATTTGTCGTCCGCGTAGACGGTTGCCTTGTCCATGGTCTCTCCCGTCCTACTATGGGGATGCATGGAGCGCTGAACAAATGACGAGGTCAGCGCAGCGCAAGTGTTCTTCGCAATATCTTGCCTACACTCTCGCTACTGAAATGCTATATGCATTCGGTTTGGCGCGTAATCTACTCACCGCATCTGCGACTCGGCTTTCTGATACCATTTTCATTATGAACCACACCATGGCAACAGAAGTGGACTTGTATGACTCAATTTTGCGTCACAGCTAAAGTAGTGGGGTTGAAAGTAGAGCTGTTTGTCAGGCGTCATGGGCAGCTGGAGTCCGCCAGGGCACCGTAAGCCGTCTATGGGCGTCATTTGAAATATCTTTACGTCGGTTGGTGGTTGACAGCATGTAGAGAAGTTCGTTTGCGCGTCTTTCTTCACTCAGTTCGTCTGTCAACAGCAATACTTTTGAAAATTGTTACGACTGTTACCTAACATCAGTAGCATAGGTCTGGTCCGAGCATTCCGCCTTTAAGGGTGGATGGGGGAGGGTCGGATACATCCTCTGCTTTGGT
The DNA here is from genome assembly GCA_017591395.1 of Schistocephalus solidus. Classification (NCBI taxonomy): domain Eukaryota; kingdom Metazoa; phylum Platyhelminthes; class Cestoda; order Diphyllobothriidea; family Diphyllobothriidae; genus Schistocephalus; species Schistocephalus solidus. Next base: position 125,846 of record WEDG01002656.1, on the reverse strand, counting down.
CTCCGCGGAGGAGTGCCTCCTCAAAGTATTAGAACTTCGAAGTGTACGTGCGGCCACTAAAGTACAGTAGATGTGTGATGTCATGAAATGTTAATCGAAGTGTGTTTTCTATTCGCCAAGATAATGTGCCTTATCGCTAAGCATAGTCCTAATATATATTCCAGTCACGTCCAGGTGCCGGTTTCTGGAGAAGTTACTTTCCGACCGCTTGCAAAATCTGCACTGTACAAAATGACTTCTTAGGTAGTGTGGATTTCCCTATTTTTTCTGATGCCCTTATAAATGCAAATATATTTTCCAGAAAAAGTGCACCAAAATATTCCTTCTGGTATGTGTTCTTAAATTGTTTTATACGAAGGAAGCGTATCTTTCGATTTTTACACATTTTCCAATTCCCAAATTAATTTGAACCCAACCTGTTGTTAAATTTACATTCAAAATACCTGCTCTGCACATTACGCCTAAGGAAAACCACACATTCATGACGTTATTAGAAAGAAGTTGTATATCGTTCATAACATTTTACAAGGGATGTGGACAGTGTCGTTTAACTTGCAAACAGCCTTAAGATAAGATCAGGTACCTTATGAAGGGGCAACTCACCGTCTTACAAATCTTAAAACCTAAAGATATTGCCTACAAAATTTAAAGAAGTGGTAATTTCCTACCAGAGAAGTACAAGAAGCGATCGTTTTTTTGCAGGTTTTATGTTCAATATTTTTGGAGGTGTCTGAAAAGAAGCTCGTTCAAGACTAGAGTGTCTTGGGATTATGCTACACGATAGTTAGTATTACATCACCACTTAATTAACCTCTTCCAGTCGAAGGCACTACGAAATTTATATCAACTTCTATCCGCCGTACTGAACGTGATTTTTTTTTCGACTAATATCAGGACTAATTGCCTGCAGTGAACAGACAGAAATTTTACCGATGTGTGGCCTACGATGAAAGTCCTACGCGCAGGGCAACAACCATAGAGATCAATCTTCACAGAACGCTGGTGACACTGCCCTTCTCATTGGAGGCTCGTAATTTTCGTGGGCAGGCAGTTAGCGCATCCCCGAAGAAGATTTTTGTTGAATGCGTAATATTGGATTTAAGACTGTTCTGCGTAAAATATTGTAGCTATATCGGGTGCCCGGCAAGGAAGAAAGTTTATTGACTGAGTGACATTACCGACAAAGACCGGGGAGACTGGAATCCCAATTTCTTGCTTATTGGCCGTTGTCAGCTAGCCATACCCAACCCCAGATGGTTCCCCACCCGAGGATCGAACCCGGGACCCATTGATCAGAAGTCTAACGCTGAAGCCATTGAGCCATGGGCTCGCTGTCTTGCCAGTTTTGCTCGGTAATGTCATTCTGCCTAGCCGCTGTGCGTGGCTCGAGAGTGAGCCCCAAGGCACAAAGAGACGAGCTCGGCATATTTACCGATGCGGCAAATTATTTATCACGAAGTAAAGACCCGTCAAATTTGGTTAAGGCTACCCTTTTCGCGCTAGAATCCAGGTCCGATTCCACGCAAGCCCCAGCAGAGTTCGGGGGTCTGGATATCATTGACCTCGCCCCGCGATGCGGTTATGTGGATAAGGGCTCTTGTTAAGTACTAAAACGCCTCCGTTGACCACTCTTCAACCTGCGTGCGGCACCGCAGTTGTTTTTAAAATCGTATCACTGAGGAGCTGTTGGTCTAAATAGATGTTGGCCACTGTTGTAGATTTTATTCCGCAATCAAAACTCATCCAGAAATGTGCATTTGCTGCGACATACGTGTCCTCAAACGGTGGTTAGAATTCCCTGTCAGCTAACCTGTTGAGTTCTTAAGTTCTCATGGTGATCAGAAGAGCCCACAATAACCGTTAAGGTTACATACCGGCTCGTCATCCTCCACATGGAAGGCCAGCTCATTAATCCCCGTACTAAATGGGTCCATTTTAACGTGCCCCATGGCGCTCACTCACACGTGAGATGCGATCCGGTCAACTCCCCTTTTGTGTGAACTCCTGGTGTTTGTATTTGGGGGGAGGGAGGAGAGCAGGTCATGTACATGGTACGCGCAGAAAAGGTCACCAGCAGCTGCGTCCACTCCCGCACCAGTCCACTGACCGGCTCGGATGGTGGCTGGTGCCTGGGAATGGGAATAGAGAGTGAGGTGGACGACTCAGCGCATTTTCCTCACCAAAACCAATCTGACGCGCATAAGCTATTAAAGTGCGCTAAATGTCGTGGCTTGGACGGCTGCCGATTGACGGGAATAAATGGATCCTTGTGGGAGCATTTCGAATTGACTACAGGACTGACAGTCAGACTACAACGACTCCTCAGTGTGGAACCTGACGACAAAACACCCTATAAGTACTGCGTCTCTTGGGATCCCAGTACTGTCTCCTTCTTCGTGATTCTCATGAGTTTCAGCACCTGCACCAAAAGGAAAGTTTCGATGAGAGTCTACCTATTAGACACCATTTATATTGCTTCTGTTTTGAAGGTAGATTTTTTGCGCAAGTCGACGCAGGTACAGCAGGTAGCACATCACTTGCAACATTCTGAAGTGTTAGGTCCGTCGCTTTCATCTCACAAACCACGCCACCTGTTCCCCACGCGATCAAGTTACTTATGATTTCTAGTAGTAAAGCTTTGACGCGTGTACTCTCCCACCCCTATGACACAGGTGGCTTTGTGCTACGTTCTTGGAGGTAAGTATTCCCAGTGCATAATCCAAGGATGCCGTCTCTTAGATGCGCGTGTTCTCCTTCCTTTGGAAACAAATCACATGTGCTTAAACGACTACTGAAGTATTAGGATTTTTTCCTTTGGACTTTCGATGCCTTTACAAATTTCAAAATACTTGAACTGGTTAAATGGTAAGTTACGCCTTTATAACAAATGCTATTCTTGACAAAGCATAACATTTGGTGTATAAAACCCCGAGCAGGCAAGACAACGAGCAGGTGGCTCAGTGGTTCGAGCCTCGGGCGTCGCAGCGCATGGGGTACAGTATGGCTGGCTGATGACGGCTTCTAAGCCAGAAATGGCCATTCCAGTCTCCCTTGTCTTTGTCACCATTGCTCATCAGCCTGCACGAATACTACTACCAGTCAATATGCGGCTGCTGGCGAGGCTCGAGAGTTAGCCCCAAGGCACCATGGGACGAGTGAGTTCCCTGAATGCTCGGTGAATGTCCGACACCAATGTCAGTATTCCCGAGACAAACTGAAAAGACAACGAGTCCGCAGCAGAGTCCGTTGGACTTCTACTCCACAGGATTCGGGTTCTAGCCTCAGGTTTTGCAACACCTGGGGTCGGGCAAAGCTGGCTGATAATGACTGACTTAGGGAATGGAGGATTTAAAAATTTTCCAAATGTCCTTCGAAATAACCTTCGCTGTTCATTCTTAGTGCTTCTTGTGGCGTATGGGTGGATCTATGTTCATTGTACAACTTAAGGAGTCCAATATTTTACCTACTTAGTAATATAGAGAAGGGATCGATTTTCCATGTAGGGCAGGTATACAGTTGGTTGTTTTAAAACGCTCGGTGTATGTACAATGACAGGTGTGGTTGAAAACTATTCGGGGATTGAGAAACGTTCTTTGAAATCGAAGGCTATTCCTTTTCGAGTATAAAAAATCATGAAAACGGGCTTTTCTACAACATGCGTCAAATAAGGATAGTTTTGTGCAGATCTTTCATAAAATATAGCTGCATTTAAAAAATAGAAGACCAAGGGAGAAGGTTTTACTTACATAAATAGGGATTTTTTTACTAAGTGTAGTTTTCACATCCAGTCTGGAATAGGAGCATTCAAGAACTCACATCCTGACTTTACTGATATGTTTTGGGAGCAAACTGCACTATACCCGAAGTCATACCTTTCAGTGGACATCCCATTTCGGAATTTCGGTTAATGAATCATGATGCCTACCACTGACCGTGCAGTATAAAACCTTTCCAAACAACAGAATGCATCTTTCACGCAAACGCACTGTTCCTTTGACCACCTGTTTAGGAAAAGCCGATTCCATCCCTGTGAGAATATGCATGGTTGCCGTTATTTTCAGATTTATGTTCGAACCATCAATGTGGATGGATGGATATGGGCCTGGGGCGATGGACATTGGACGCAGTAAGCTCGGCCTGTAGCTGCCATGCGCCTGGGAAGCTGGGCGTGCACGTTCCTCGAGCGGGGAGGGTAACGGGGCAACATCTGCCCGACTACGTGTTATTTGCTACTCGACACAGTTACATTGACTGCGTCGTTGTTAAGTGGTACTATACTGGCTTAACAACCATTTTCCCACAGCATAGGATCCAGCGGTTTAGTTTTCTTTCCTTTCTTCTCTGTCACTCCAAGGGGCTGGTCTTTTCTTGTATACTAAGGATTCTAGTTGGATTCATTTACGAGGCACAGAGATTAATGTAAGATAGCCTGTGCTGCGAGAATCGAGAAGGGTTGCCTTGCTGATGCATTGACGTTAGGCATACCTCGTTACGTAATGCTAACTGTCTACTACTACTACTACTACTACTACTACTACTACTACTTCTACTACTACTACTACTAATTATACATCTACTACTACTTCTACCACTACTTCTACTACTACGACTAATACTACTACTACTACTATTAATACTACTACTGCTACCACTACTAGTACTACTACTACTGCTGCTGCTGCTGCTTCTACTACTACTTTTACTTCTACTACTACTTCTACTACTACTAGTACTACTACTTCTACTACTACTAATAATAATATTATTACTAATACTACTACTGCTACCACTACCATTACTACTACTACTGCTGCTGCTACTACTACTACTTGCACTTCTACTACTACGACTATTACTACTAGTACTAGTACTACTACTAATACTACTACTTATACTACTTCTGCTACCACTACTATTAATACTACTACTACTACAAATACTACTAATTCTACTACTACAACTATTACTACTACTACTACAAATATTATTATTACTACTACTTCTACTACTACTACTTATACTACTACTATTACTACTTCAACTACTACTACTTCTACTACTACTACTACTACACTATTACTACTACTACTACTACTACTACAACTATTATTATTATTACTACTAATATTACTACTACTAATAATAAGACCATAACCGCCACCACTGCTATTATTATTAATACTATTAATACTATTACTACTAATTATAGTACTACTACGATTGTTATTTCTACTACTATTACTACTACAACTACTTATACTGCTATTCATACCACTACTAATACTGTTAGTTCTAATATTACTATTACTTCTACTATTAGTACTGCTACTACTACTATTACTACTACTACTAAAACTGCTACTACAATTACTACTTCCATTCTTAATAATGCTACTAATACCACTACTTAAAGTATCACTATTACTGTTACTATTACAACTACTACCACCATCACCACCAATACTTCTACCACTACCATTAATACTACTAATACTAACACTAGTGCTAATATTACTATTACTACTACTAATACTAATACCACCACCACTACTACTGTTACTATTACTACTACCACTATTGCTAATACTTCTAGTTCTACAACTGCCTAAACCACTACTAACGCCACCACTACTACTATTGCTGTTACTACTACTTATATTACCTGCAAGGTCAGTGGTTTAGTACCGTAAGGCTAATCAATAAAATAAGTACCTTAAAACATTATGAGAGGGATAAGTGGAAGAAACGACAAAGTAGAAGGGAAGTGTTTGAATCAAGGAGTTGCTACGGAAGATTTAGGCTGTCCACATTTTCCAGTTGTTTACACAGGTCCGGTTTTAATCGCCGAATATAGGCTACGTCCAGGTAGCGCAGTGTACGAGTTCCATGTGCCCGAACGGACAATACTTGCATTTCTTGAGTGTTGTTGAACGTAAGTTGGTTTACTCTCTTTCCAAAGGGCCAGAAATATCTGCTCTGTTAAGACATTGAATGCAGAAATTGCTTGCCTCAGAGCAACTATGTTTGAGCTAGGATATCCCGCACGTTTCATTGACAAGTATAGTAACTCTCTACGGGCAAAATTGAAGAAACATATAGACCCGAAAAAAGCCCGTTTTCATATCGTTGCCTTTAAAGGGTGACACAATTTTAAATACCACCAGACGACGGCTACGATGTGCCATTAAAAGGACATATAATGCTGCCGAACGCTTATTTTGCACTGCTATTAAGCCCCTGCCTCACCCACGAGCTAAGAATGCCTTGTCATTCCACGCCACTTCAAATTGTGTTTATGAACTTATATGCACTTGCGGACGCAAAATCCGGTGAAGGCCAAGACATTTGGTCGATCGAACACCTGTCCAGGTGGCTTCAAAAGCAGGAAAACGAAATTCCACGTTCTTCCGTTACTAAACACCACTCCATTGACCCTAAAACACCATTCGACGTACTTGTTCAGGCGCAATCAACCCAACTATTGCCTACTTGAATGTGGCCTCTATTCGGCGGTTGAAACCGGACCTGTGTAAAGAGCTGGAACACGTGGTTTACCTGTATCTTCCGTGATAACTCCTTCCTTTACACATTTCCCTTCTACTTTGTCCTTTCCCCCACTTATCTCTCCCATAATGTTTTAGGTTACTTTCTTTAATGATGAGCCTTACGGCACTAAACCTTACTGTTTTGCAGTGATTTTTCTGTACGAATTTAAACTTTATGTATTCTCTCATTCGTTAATTTTGGTTATGCAGCGACAGAATGCAGCTGATGAGCTGTCGCGCAATTTGCTGGGTTGAATAAATCCTAATATGTTCGCTTGCATTAAAATCCTTAAAAACGTTGCTAGCGTCGTGCGCTAATAGCCTCATCATTGTAGTTTGAATAAACAAAAGAACTAACAATCGGTATATAATGGGCAACATAGGCCAACCGATGTATATGCAAGAAATTTGCATGTGAATCGAGAGCAGAAAAAAATGGCTTCTCAATTTCAAAGGCCTGTGCACAATGATGCTGATATAGAAGGATGCCGGCTTTCAAATGAACTTCCTATTGGTCAACTGTAAAATGACGACTTTTTGCCGTCCTTAGAATTGCAAATATATTTGATACAAAATATGATAAAATAGCCTTTCGAGTGCTCCATTCATAGCCAGGCACGTTTTTTTCAAATTTTTACTCAAAGGTTGTCTTCAAGTTTAAAAGACTTTGTAATTAGGCATTTTCTAAGACCGTCAAACATCCATTCAAATGGCATCGTAGCTGTCTGTTTATGAATCAGCCTCCATCGATTGCAATTTTTTATGATTGCTATATGTTATCCTCTCTATGACATAGAGCATTGTATGTTTTTCGTTTCAAGGAAAAGGTGTAGCAAGCGCAGAGGCAACGGGGGTCCGGCTCAGAATGATTCCGGAATAGGAAAACTCTTTTTAAATAAAAACCAAAATATACCCATCTTTTGAGTGGAAAGCTTGAACAAAAAGTGATTTGCTACCAAAAAAAATTAATGCACATGTTTTCTCGCAAATATTTTTGAATTTATTATGCAATAGAAAACTATTACGAAAGGACTAGATTCCCTATCTTATGAAATGTCAAACGAAATTCTGAAATGTGTTTTCGATTCAAAGAAATAACGCAAGTAGAGTTCACGTTTTCATTGCCGTGCAGCCTACTTCAAAGACATTTCAGGCACCGTAGTCTGCTAGCTTTTGAAATAAAGTCCTTCTGACCGTCCGCAAAATGCAAACTCTGTATAAATGACTACTTAATTAGTATACCAATTTCTCATTTATTTTCACTACTCTTAATAATTCAAATATAGTGTCAAACTTCAGAAATCCATTGAGTTTCTATATCACCAAGGGATATTAGGACTTTTTTAATTCTGTGAATGTTTCTATGTTAAACTTAAGAATTCAAATCAGCAGACGTATGTTTTCGGTAATTCATCATCGGACTGGTACAATAAAGAGTGGAATAAAACTACGAGGTTTTATGAGGGTTTAAAGACTTAAAATCGTTAATATTGATCGTTTGCACGCCGCCTACATGGCAAGGTCGACGTGTAGCGGTTATTGTGACTGTGTGAAGTGCGGAGGTGATGTTGAGTATGGGGATTAAACATTACGCTTAAGGACGCGGAGTGAAAAACTGCCGTCAGAGGGTGGGGACGTCATGTGAACACCACCTGAAGTGGTTGTTGGCCACGGAAGACAGATCGCCTGTATGAAAGTACAGTGCTGGTTGTCTTTCAAACTGTGAGTTAACAGGTAACTTTCGAGTGACCTAAGCTTTTCTATCAACCCTTTTGCAATGGTGTGACAGGGTGAGTTTCGCATATTCCAGCGGCGAACCTTCGCACAGGAAGTAAAAAACAACTGCCGTTGATGGCCACATAAATGTGCATTTACTCATTCACTTGTTCCTGTGGGATAGGATAAATTGGCCGTAGATCGATGTGCCCGGAAACGAGAGTACGTGAACACATACCTGCCTGGTTATGCATAGGTGAAACTAGATCCATTTCGAGTTCCATTCTCACGCATCTAGTTGATGCTAATCACCGCATAGACGTCTTTCAGGTTCTCTACCGGACGGCAGCCAACTTCTCTAAAGGCCTACGCCAATGGTTGCTAGAAACGCTGAGACAGTGGCTATAAAGCTAGCGAATCCTGTGCGGTGCTGTCACAAACCACTCGTAGAAGCGCTCTCTCTTTCGTGGCCGACAACAACTTCAGGTGGTTTTCACACGGCATCCCCACCCCTGACGGCAGTTGTTCACTCCGCTTATCTGACAAGGATTTTCAATCCCTATACTCAACTCTACCTCCCGCCTTTCACACAGTCCCAATAGTCTCTACACGTTAACTTCGCCATACAAATGGCGTGCAACCGATCAATATTAACGATTAGAAGTTTGTAAACCCTGCCAAAACCTCACAGTTTCATTTCACTCTTAAGTGTACCAGCCCGATGACGAATTAACAAAAACATATTTTTGTCAATTTAACTATTTAAATTTAAATATAATTTGAAGCATTTTCTCCCGGGTATGAATTTAAAGACGGCGTAAACAGCAGGATTTATTGGTACCAAGAAATTTCGCGACGGCTTATCAACTGCAACCCGTCTTTGCATAACACAAGTAACGAATGAAAATGGACAGCAGTTTGAATTAACAGAAAATCAATACATAACAGCAAGGTCCAATGGACAACGTAAATAACTTCAAGAAAGAAACTGTGAGGGAGAAGCTTATACAACTAAAACCATGAAGCATCTAGGGTGAAAATCACCAGGGCAATTGTAGATTGATCACGTGGTCCACTTGCTTACAAAGATTGGGTTTCTCCCTCCGTATGTACGCTGCTTCCAAATTGTGTTTATGAATTCACGTGCACTTGTGGATGCAAGTACATTGGGCGAACGCAAAGGTAATTAGCAACCAGAACGCTGAACATTTACCTAATTGGTTGTTTAAACAAGAAAATAAAGTACCACGTTCTTCGATTACTAAACATATACTAGACAGTGGTCATTATGTTGACCTCAAAACAGCTTTCCGAGTACTTGTTCGGGCACGAACAACTCGGACATTGCGCTACTTGGAAGCAGCGTATATACGTAGGGAGAAACCCAATCTTTGTAAGCAACTAGACCACGTGATCAATCTACAATTGCCCTGGTGATTTTCACCCTAGATGCTTCATGGTTTTAGTTGTATAAGCTTCTCCCTCACAGTTTCTTTCTTGAAGTTATTTACGTTGTCCATTGGACCTTGCTGTTATGTATTGATTTTTCTGTTAATTCAAACTGCTGTCCATTTTCATTCGTTACTTGTGTTATGCAAAGACGGGTTGCAGTTGATAAGCCATCGCGAAATTTCTTGGTACCAATAAATCCTGCTGTTTACGCCTGCTTTAGAATTTCATACCCGGGAGAAAAATGCTTCAAAATTTCTCAAACAGCACCTCCCACCAGATATAATTAAGTCTTTGGATAGACTTTTTACAATTAAAATGCCAAATAACGAAGGAAAAATACACGGATTGAATTTCTTCAGAACTGCATAAATAGCAAGGAGTATCCAGTGGGTTTCTACAAGATCCTCCGTAGGGGCAAATTACGTCCAACGATAAAAAATCTGGACCGCCTTACACAATCAAAAATTGAAGACTCAGTTGAGACCGTTTCACTCATCAAATCTCGCCTGGATCAGACAAAACATGTCCTTGACAAGATAAGTCTATACTGTTGGTTAATGTTCATGAAACATACTTGCATTATACTAAGTAAGACAAGAGGCTCACATCACTCTAAACTAAGGAAGTCCTTATGCAAGAGACCTACGGACGAACATGTTCCTGTGAACATTGATGAAGTTATTCTCAATCTATCAGACATTAAACTCAATAAGCTACAATCAGAAGCTTTATCACTAGGACTTGACTTTTGTGTGCCGAACAGGAGAATAAACCCAGTTGAAATTGAGGCCCAGTTTGAAGAATTGAATTGTCAACTAGCTGATCTAGTACCCAGATCCATTGACGACGTTGGCTGGCTGAAAGCAAAATTTGTGGACATTGCTCATCAGTACCGTAAAGCGCCTATAACACAACTGACACCTCTAACTAAAGAACACTTGGCTGCCCTTTCCGCACTGAAACATCATGAACAAATAATAATCTCCAAGCCTGACAAAAGGCCACGGAGTTATTATCCTTAACCGGAAGGACTATGTGAGAAAAAAATGGAATCTATTTTTAAATGACCAAAGTAAATTCCGCCTAGAGACCTCAGGGAAAGATGAAACTAAAGCAATGGAGAAATCAGTTTGGAAAATGGTTAAACAGTTTTTGGACAAAAACCTGATTGATACTAATACTGCGCTCTCTCTAAAACCAAAAGGTACACATATCCCCAGATTATATGGATTACCCAAAACACATAAGAAGGACATACCTCTACGACCAATTCTTTCAATGTCTAATGCACCTCAACATAGACTAGCTAAATGGCTTGTAAGGGAGCTACAACCATTTCGAAAACTGTTTTCCACTTATACCACAAAAGACAGTTTTCATTTTATTGAAGAAATTAAGCGCTTAACCATCGCCGGTAAGTGTATGATTTCATTGGACGTGGAATCTTTATTTACAAATGTACCCTTTGATGAAACAATAGATGTTATATGCACCCATGCGGCTAAAACACGTCTGTCGCCTGAAGTACAACGTGAATTGTTGACACTTTGCACCAAAAATGTACAACTGCTGTTTAATGGGCAAATCTATAGACAAATTGATGGAGTCGCAATGGGAAGTCCACTTGTACCAACCTTCACCGATGTTTTTATGGGTCACTTAGAAGAAAAGGTGTCCTCTAAATTGAAGATGACAACATTATACAGAAGATACGTAGATGATATATTTGCGATTGTTGATAACAAGAAAGACGCCGTAGACCTTCTTTCTACCATGAATACATTGCATCATAAGATAAAATTTACAATGAACATGGAACAGAACAACACGCTAACTTTCCTAGACGTCCTCATGTTCAGAGAGGATGATGGCTCAATAAGGCGCTCTGTCTTCCACAAAAAAATACTTGGAAAGGGCAATACTTGAACTTTTAAAAAGCTTTGTACCAGTACAATGGAAACGAAATTTGGTACATACACTTTTTTTCAAAGGGCGAGAAATATTTGTTCTAGTGAAACTCTAGATACAGAAATTGCCTGCATCAAATCAGCCTTACTTAACTGTGGATATCCTGCACGTTTCATTCAAAAATATAGCAACACCTTACGACCAAAAGTGGTGGAACATTCAGTTCCAAAAAAGCCCGATAGCATATACTTACCTTTTAAGGGTGACAATATTTCTAATACTATCAAGCGACGATTATGCTGCACCATTGGAAGAACATACAATGCAGCTCAGCTCTTCTTTATCAATCGTACTAGAAGCCTGCAAATCAACCATCCAAAGGATGCCTTGCCGTTGCACGCCACCCCAAATTGTGTTTATGAATTCACGTGCACTTGTGGATGCAAGTACATTGGGCGAACGCAAAGGCAATTAGCAACCAGAACGCTGAACATTTACCTAATTGGTTGTTTAAACAAGAAAATAAAGTACCACGTTCTTCGATTACTAAACATATACTAGACAGTGGTCATTATGTAGACCTCAAAACAGCTTTCCGAGTACTTGTTCGGGCACGAACAACTCGGACATTGCGCTACTTGGAAGCAGCGTACATACGGAGGGAGAAACCCAATCTTTGTAAGCAAGTAGACCACGTGATCAATCTACAATTGCCCTGGTGATTTTCACCCTAGATGCTTCATGGTTTTAGTTGTATAAGCTTCTCCCTCACAGTTTCTTTCTTGAAGTTATTTACGTTGTCCATTGGACCTTGCTGTTATGTATTGATTTTCTGTTAATTCAAACTGCTGTCCATTTTCATTCGTTACTTGTGTTATGCAAAGACGGGTTGCAGTTGATAAGCCGTCGCGAAATTTCTTGGTACCAATAAATCCTGCTGTTAACGCCTTCTTTAAATTAAATATAATTCGCAGAACGCATTGCACGCAAAAATATTTTGTCCTGCAGTCGTCTAATTGCAAATTAAATCTTATTCGATTGTCATACTTCGAAAAGAATATTTTCGGGTTAAAAATTTTCTAATTTTGAGATGTTTAAGGACCTTGAAGTGTTCATACATTACACATGGTATCCGTAAATTTATTTATGTTGCCATCAATCTATACCACAGGATCGAAATCCCTTACAAGGTTTTATGAGAAGTATGTTACCTCTTATTTATACCATATATAAACTTTTGACTTTTATACACAGAACGGATAGAGCATGCAGTATGGAAACCGTGAATTCACGTGCGACGGCCAGTATGATTTAAAATTATTCAGCGATTTAGGAAAATTTTATAAACTGAAAGATGGCCTTTCTTTAATTATAAAATTTGAAGATGTCGTAAGTTGCTAACAAATGGGTTAAATAAAGAGAAGTTTTGCGCATGTTTTCTATAAAATAAATTTGAATTATTCAAAGTATTGAAAATCAATGAGAAATTGTTAAACTACTTAAGTAGCCATTTTTTACAGAGTTTAAATTTTGCGGACGGGCAGAAGGAAGCTCTTTTAAAAGCCAGCTGGCTACAGGGGCTTAAATATCTTGGGAATGGGCTGCATGGTACTGAATACTTCAAGCCTACTTACGTAATTTGTGTAAATCGAAAGCCCATTTCAGAATTTTGATTCACATTTCGTGAGATAGTGACTGAACTATTTAAGTTTTTCCAGGCTGTAGAATAGACGTGAATTGTGCCAAATTTCAGGAGGGAAGGGTTAAGATTGGCGTTAATGATGAGAAGAGGGAATAGGGTTAGGCTTATATTTGGGTGGGTCGTACTGAGTTTACGAGAGGGAACCTACATTTTAGTGATCGGCACGGAAATATTAACCCACCAGGGAATGTTTCCTGAGGCCACCTTAGCACGTTGTGAGAGGGAGGGGACGAAATTACCCGTTTCAAGCCGAGAACATAAGTAACTGTAAAAATAAAGCATTGATCGGTGTATGTGGGCATTGAAAAATAAGCCAGAATACGAACCACATTGTGTGCCTAAATTAAGGAAAATTTTATCGTGCTTTTAGCGCTTATCTAGGCACAGTTTCAAAACCGGCCTTGCAAGAAGCATTCCCGCGATCCAATTAGCGTATGACCGTTGTGGTTCAAGTGAACGGCTTCCGAACCAATCAGTTATATCATTCAGGAAAACAACGTGGTATATGTAGTGTGTTTATTTCATTGTATCCTCATTGGCACCGCGCATTTAGTTCTTTTTGCTGGAATGGGTGCAATGAAGATTGTTTTGGTGGATGGTTGCTCGCCGATCGATTATGGGACTCAATTGTTCAATTTTGTCTTGAGGCACATTCTCGAACCAGGCCAGCAGCCAGACAGTGGCTAGCAATATATAAAGATGAACAGTACCAACTAGGATAAAAGACATCGGAATGACCACTTCTAACTTATTAGCCGTCATGAACTAGCCATACCGAACCTCAGGTAATGCACTACATGAGGTTCGAACCCTCAACCTGTTGATTTGAAGCCAAATGATCTAATCCACTGCGCCACGAGCTCGTTGTCTTGGTGATTTTGATCGAGAATATTGACATTGGTGGATGGAGGCGTAAAGATCGGTTACGGTACTCACTTATTCCATTTCGTCTTCGGCTCCACCGGTTAGAGGTAGGAATTTAGGGTTAGCATTTCAAACTTGAGTAAAGGTTAAGGTAAGCGGATGAAGATACGCATAAGGGGTCGTATGTTGACTTCTAAGTCGCAAATGCTTCTTATGACATGGATCACAATGTTGACCATGAGCAGATCATGAATAATCTTATTACGACTCCTATGCTGACTAATAACTTGCCTTTACTGCTTTTATAAGCGATTGCCTCTTGATCTCTCGTTAATTTTGTCTGTTTATGTCTCTTTTTATATTTCCTGCGTATATTCCGCTTTTAGTAAGTGTACTATTTTCCTCGCAAGGTGTTTTGGTTGTCTTTACATTTTTTTAGTTTGTCAATTACCTGGCTAATCAGTATATTCCATTTTCAAATACATTTTCTTACGCAGTTGAGTTTTCAGGGACATTTGGGGTACTGACTGGCGTGAATGCAAGCTTTTTGCATTCAATTTTTACGAAGTTTGCCCTCAACGTTTCCATTAGCCCGTACCAAATACCACCACCATGGCGGTATTACGGGGGTTCTTGCTTCTCCTTCCCTGAGTGGGGCCACACATCTGTTCGTTGTCCGGCATTGTCTAGGTATTATGGCGGTATTACGGTATTACGGGGGTTCTTGCTTCTCCTTCCCTGAGTGGGGCCAAACATCTGTTCGTTGTCCAGCATTGTCTAGGTATTATGGTGGTATTACGGTATTACGGGGGTTCTTGCTTATCCTTCCATGAGTGGGGCCACACATCTGTTCGTTGTCCAGCATTGTCTAGGTATTATGGCGGTATTACGGTATTACGGGGGTTCTTGCTTCTCCTTCCCTGAATTGGGCCACACATCCGTTCGTCGTCCGGCATTGTCTAGGTATTAGGGCCATTACACCATTTAGGTGACCACGTTACATAGTGACATTCAGAAGTTTTCTTTTTTAACTGACATATTGTCTTTAACTCGTTTATATACTTGAGAAACTGGGATGTCCAAATGTTCTAGTCGGATCATGAATTAATTTTACATGGGAAAAATGGCGTAAGATGCTAAGCCCAACAAAATATGAACCTATTTAACGGTATGTCCATGAATTTTGAAAACGTGCACCAAGCAATATAAGGTGGCTTTAATGATCTGAACAAATTCTAAGATCGACATAATATGGGATTCGAGGTTTGCCTGCGAAAAAATTCGATTGATGGAATGAAAAGTGTTGCTTTCAGACCTCGGTTTTATACCCACAGCAAGTGTTATGATTGAAGACTTGGCGAGTCGAACGTTGTGTAGGTCCAGCCCGGAGGTAGGTTCACGAGAGCATTCTTTGGTATGTAAAATTACAAATTCAGGAAGACTTAAGGCTACTTATCTGACCTTGTTACTACGCAGGTTAGATTGAACGCATGCTCGGATAACGCTTACACAAAACTCAGACGACTGTGTGATGAGGTGACGAACCATCACAAGTGGCTACTCAAAGCTAAGAAATGTGCCACAAATGTAACTTTATCACCAAGAAAATTACAGCGAACGTCGGAAGCAAGGCAAGCCAAGAATTGATTAGAGCCTGGGCATCTGATGAGATCTCAGTCAATCGATTTGGCGCCGGCCTACAGAACTCTGCGTAGTCACCTGCCAACTGATATTTGTTTGGAACCGTTCCCTTAAAAGGGTTGTTTGTTTTGCTACCGCTTTTAAATTCGACAGTACACTCCTGTACAAGTTCAAAAGGTCAGATGAATAAAGAGAGGTTTATGGAGCTTGAGAAAACTCCTGCTTTCCTATTTGAACTATGTAAGGCCAAACACAGCTCCATCGTGGCACTGTGTACTGCGGTGTACTGTGGTCAGACAGGAAATTCAGCCTCCACGCGCCTACATGAACATCAATTGGCAGTAAGGAGGCGAGAGCACTTGTCTCAAGTTGCTATGCATACGCTAGAAACTGAACACAAATTTGCTTGGGACAAAACCCGCATTGTTGCCTCTTTTCCATCCAAGAAAGGCCGAGAATTTTTAGAGGCCATTTTCTCAGATAACTCATGCATCAACCGACACATCGAATCGGACCATGTGCACGGCAACCTGAAAGAAAGCGGGAAGAGGCGAGAGCCAATCAAAATGGAAATACACCCAAATGACAACAATTGGCAGGAATGACTAAGTGATATCGACTTTTTCTGGCACGTGTTAAATTTAAACTTTTTTTGCACACTTACCACAAGTCTGACGACGACCTGGGGTACCAGCGTCGAAAATTTACATAATAAAGTTACCTATTGTTTCCCAAAGAACGTCTTTGTCTATATATATATATATAGTAGATTGCCTAACTCATGAAATCTCATGGTTTTCACAAGAAAGGGCCTCTTACGTGAACTCAGTCCATGCTGCGTCTCCCAAAGTTTTAAATACGCAAAGAAACGACCGTTCTTAAAAAGAAGGCATTGATTGTTTTGTAAATTAATATTTAATAACATTAAAATAATTAATTTTCACTAAAAACCTGAATTTAAGATAAGAGCTTTATTACAAATCAACCAAATAAGGCTAAATATAAGTGTTCATAAGGAGGAAGGGGTGCATAAAAACGGGAAAATAATGTAAAATAGAAACAAATGTACAAGATCAGTACTTTGTAAACTGTCCTTTTGCATTTATAACAGCACAAAGTCTGTCTGACACGGAGGTAGCCAGGTTGTCTATAGTAGTTTGTTCAATGTGAGTATGCAGAACAAAATCAAGTTTTTCTTCCATGGAAACACCATTCTTTGCCTTATACCAGCTTCTTTTGATAATTGCAAAAAGGTTTTCTATTGGATTTAAGTCCAGACTGTTTGTAGGAATAAAAATAGATTGCATTCCACACACGCAGAGGCTGGCTAATGTCTAAAAAGTTAGATTATAATTGTAAACGTTATCAAATTCATACTTCTTTAGAGCGATGAACTGGGGCATTATCCTGTAAATTATTGTGTCCATTCTGCGTCAACGTATGTTGTTATAACTGACGGCATCCCTTATAATGTTGACGAGCACCTTGCTATTTATAGTCTCCGTTGTCGACCGCCAGATCGGACGTTCACCAAATTTGATGGCCATCCAAACCATAAAACGTCGGCAGTTCTTGAAAGATTCTGTTGATTTGGTGCGTTCTCGGGGTCGACTTCGCCGGCTTATCTAAAAATAAGAAGTCATCACAGAAGTAAATGCTCTTCCAGAATGAGAGCCTGTAATCAATGTACTTCTTAGCAAATAAAAAAACATTCTCTAATATGTTTCCTACGTAAAAACGGCTTTACTGTAGCATTTGCCTGGTGCAGTTCAAATTCCTGCATCCTTTTCCTGATTAAGGTCATAGAGAACATCGGCAGATGTTCCCTGTTAATGGTCTTAATGGGCATATAATGATACGTTTTTAGTGAACGACGAATAAAATCATCGTCCTGCTTACTTGTGGACCGTTTTGGTCCACCTTGCTTTCTTCTAGGCACGGTTCGATCATTTAGAATGCACCACAGAGTGACCTTACTGATACCGAAAATACTACCTAACGACTCACGTGCGACTCCTTCTGCTGCAAGTTTCCGTATTCTTTCATAGTCAACTATAGATAGATATTGTTTTGACATCTTTCTTCTACGGCGTGACAGAGAAAAATGCCGGCATGTCGCGGCTTTTCGTATATATGCTTGTTTTCAGTTCCAATTATCAGTGTGATAAAAAAAAAAACACTCACACAACTTTATTATTGCATTTTTTGGCACAAGACGTCAAAAATTTGCAAAACTGAATTTTTAAAACTTAATCCATCCTTGTTTACCCGAAAAAACGTGATTTCTCACATCTGCATTTACCTCATTTTCGTGATGGTTAACTCAAATTTTCCATTCCCTCAAAGGATATCAGTATCAGTATATTTGAGGGAGATGTAGGTGAGTCACCTTTGAAATTCCCTATTTGTACATGCGAGTTGTGGTATCAAAAAAATAGTATCTCGATATGTTGGCGAGGCCAACATAGTGGAACATAGTTGAAAAAGAGCAGACAGTAAAAAAAAACTCCTGGTGATATTTAGGAGAAAAAAACTGTCGCCCTTGGGAGGGGATCCAACGGGGGGCATTTCGGAGGTCACGTGAATCAGCCAGATTCTCCCTTGCTGATTGCAGAGTCCGTTGAGGGATTTCAAAGGCGGAAATATATGTCCAGATCATCCTCGGTCCATTGCGGTTCGAACCAAGGGAGAACGTTCATACACCTCATGTACGACGGTTGCCAGGTCCAGCTGATGCGAATACTCACGGTGTCACCAAGGTGTGCAAATAAGTGCAGCAGCGAAGACCTCGAGGACCCCAGCATGGGAATAATGGGAGAATGCAAGCCCTCGAACGAAAATAAAATAAAACATAAAGAAATGTTACTCAAATATAGCTAGCAGTATCATAAATGCCTTATTTTATCACGTCACACTTGCAGCTTTCAGTTAGTGTTGTAGCTCGCACCATTATATCGATCTAACTTTCGCTTAAAAATCTCCAAGGAGTCCGACATAACAACATCCAGAAGAAGACTATTCCAAGCTTCGACTACTCTTCTGGAGAAGAAGTACTTCCGAGTGGCTAGCCTTGCTCCAGTCACACGTAATTTGAGAGGATGACCTCTCAAGTTCGTTGTTTTTGCTAACTCGAAGAAATCCCCTGGGACGAGACAACAGTCCTGGACACGTAGTATGCGGAATGCTAGTATCAGGTCCCCCCGAAGCTGTCTATAGTGCAAGGGAAAGAGATTGAGACTCGACAGCCGGGTTTCATAAGGCTGTGAGCCATGTCCAAGGACAAGTTTGGTTGCTCGCCTTTGGACCTTTTCGAGGATGTTGATGTCCTTCGCCGCCCAGGGTCTCCAAGCTTGAATAGCGGACTCCAACTGTGGTCGCACGAATGTTCCGAAGACTTTAGCGAAGCAGTCGGTAGTGAAGGTTGCAAAAGCTCGTTTAACGAGGTACAGAATCGGCATGGCTGACTTCGCTTCCTTTGCGCAATGTAGGGAGGGTTTAAGCGAGGGCGTGATCCAGACTCCAAGGTCCTTTTGGACATCCACTTCTTTCAGTGGAATGCCATTCAGACTGTAAACCGTACGGTTCGAAGGATTGCTTTTCCCGACTTGTATGATGTTGCACTTGCTCTCATTAAAACGGCAAGAGCCAGTCATTTGACCATTTCTGGAGTCGATTTAAGTTTGCCTGCAAGTTCTCTTCATCAGCCGCAGTTTGAATGACGCGCCAAAGTTTGAGATCATCGGCAAACATGGCAATATCGCAGTCCAGTTCGTTGGCACAATCGTTTATGTAGACAATGAACAAAATAGGGCGGAGAACAGAGCCTTGGGGAACACCACTCTCAACCTCAACTTTAGTCGACTGTTTGTCCCTGATATGGACAGTTTGTGAGCGGCCAGTTAAGAAGTTTTCCATCCATGTCAGAAGTCTACCTCTTACGCCTATGCGGTTGAGTTTATAAAGAAGGCGGTGGTGCGGCACGCTATCAAAAGCCTTTTTGAAGTCTATATAGACTGCGTGCACCGTATTTCCACTATCGACCGCTTCAGTCCAACGTTCTAAACAGTAGAGCAAATTTGTGACGCAGGATCTACCTCTACAGAAACCGTGCTGGGCTTCGGATAGCAGATTGTTATGTTCGAAGAACTGCATAAGTTTTTGCTTAATTATTTTTTCCATGATTTTTCAGCAAACGGAAGTTAGGCTGACCGATCGATAATTGTTTGCAGACACCCGCCTTCCACCCTTATAAAGCGGCGTAATCCATGCGGATTTCCAGTCGGTTGGTAGACTTCCGGTCTCAAAGGATGTTTGGAAAAGCGTAGAGAGTGATTTTGTCAACTCTCTCGCGAGCTCTTTTAACAGCTTGGCAGGTACTTCATCGGGACCCAGAGACTTAGATTCCTTTAACCCCCAAAAGTTCCTTGAGGACAGTAGTCTCGGTGAAATTAACAGTCTTGACTATTGTATTCACTTCGAAGCCATCGGTAGGGTGATCGTATCTCGTTTCCTTTGTGAAAACCGACTGGAAAAATTCCGAAAGATGATCAGCCTTCGCACCGTCTTCAGTAAGGTCTATGCCCTCGGCGGTCCTCAGCAGGGGTATCGGATCCTTGTTCCGTGTACTCTGTCTGAGGTAACCGTAAAACAGTTTCGGGTTCACGGTGGCCCGGTTCAGCATGTCCACTTCGAAAGCCTGTCTTGTTCTAAAAATATGGCCCTTGACCCAATTCCTCTGCATTTTGTACGCATTTAGAGATGCAAGAGTTCCGTCCGTAAGCGATTTTTTCCACAATCTCCGCTTTTTGTTAACTTCAATTTTTAAGGCCTGCGTAAGCCATCGCGGTCTGTTGGTTAACCTTTTTCTCAAAATTGGACAGTGATTTTCGATGAGCCTGTGCAGTATGTCCCGGAACGTTTCCCAGTCCTCGGTTATGTTTCCAAAGAATAAAGTTTCCCACTGAGTGCGCATGAGTTCGGCCCTCATTCCACCGAAATCGCCTTGCCATATATTGCTTCTGCTTGTTGTGGGTCTTGCTGGTATAGAAAATAGTGAGTACTCCCATCGCAGTACCACGTGGTAACTTTTGCCTAGCGGTGGTAGACATGAAACTTCGTCGATGCTGTCGTGCGACTTTGTGAGAACTAAGTCCAGGCAATTAGCCTGTTGTCCTTCGCACGCCCTGGTTGGAAAAGTGACGTGCTGTGTGAAACGTAGCTTTAGCGTCTTGCTCAGAAAACAACCGTCAAAGGCTAGATCAGAACTATGTGCGCAGGTCGAGCTCCAGTCGATGTGAGGCGCATTGAAGTCACCCATGATCAGGATATCCAACCGTGTAGCAATCTTTTCAAGCTCCTCTAGCAGGTAAGCATCGGCTACGGGGTCTCTTCTCGGTGGGCGGTAGACTGTCAGGACATCTAGACTTGATGTACCTGGCACTTTTATGGATAGCCATATCGCCTCGAAAGAAGACGCGAGTTTATAAGTTTTGTCTAAAACTGTAAGTTCGCTTTTCCCGTATGTGAATACGCCACCTCCTTGACGCTCTTTCCTGTCTTTTCTAAAAAGTTGGTAGCCAGCCATAGTTACCTCTCGGTCGTCCAATTGTTGGGACAACCAAGTTTCTGTTACGGAAATTATATCTGGAGATAGATCGCAGACATGAATCTTAAGCTCGTCGAGCTTCGATAATATACTCTGTGCATTGGTGTACAGAAATGTTAGTTTTCGGTTTGCTCGGAAAGTGCTAACAGTCGGGCGCGAGCCACTGATTACTGGGCCAACTGCGTGGTAATCCGGAACGGGCCTCTCCAGGGGGAGAACAATGGACGATGGATCACTTGGTTGTTGTAAATAACAAAATTTGTTTTTCCCCCTCGCTGAGCCGCCGTCTTAGTTCGATGAAAAGTTGATGGCGTTTGTTCCGCTCCGCAGGTGAGAAGTCCTGTTGAAAAAAAACTCCAGGGTTTGAGTTTTTTAACTTAAAGCGCCTCGACAGAATGATACTGGCTTCCTGGCTACTGGTCAAGATAACTTTTAGAGGCCTTGGACGTGTTGATTCAGATTGGCTTTCGGGCCGTTTTCCAAGGCAAAAGGCTTTTTCCAGTTCAATCGACGTATTAAATTCCAGCATATTATTCAGGAGTTCACGAAAGCGGTTCATGTCTTCAGAATATCGGTCTACTGGAGTCGCAGCCGTTGATTCAGGTAGTCCCTGTATTATGAAACTTTTTTTTCTGTCCGTGGCATTTTTTGTAACTACGACGCTGTCTTCCACTATTTGGTGGGAAGGTTTCACGTTGCGCCCTGGTGATGATGGAGGGGATGCTGATTGGCTATGTGTTGGCTTTGATCCGGTTTTATTTGGTTTCGGCGAATTCCACGGGTTCGACGATTTTGAATCGCAGGTGGTAGTTTCGGTTGGGGAATCGATTCCACTGCTTGTGCTTGGTGTGAGAATCTCAGTAGTTCCTGTGGAGGATAAGGCAATGGTCAAAGCCCCGTGTTCGAGCCTTTTTGAGGAATCTTTCGAAGTCGGTTTTCCATTGGCTTTTTCCTTTTTGGTGTCAGTTTTGCGTTTTGGACGGCTTTTTTTGTTTTAGGCAGACTATTTTTGTCCTGCGCCGTTGGTAATTGTTGTTCGGTAGCCGTAGCAGCTGTCGAAGTTGTTGTTGGGATACCCTTTGATCGAGTATCAATGGTTTTGCTTCTGGTAAGTCGTTCAGTGGACTCCTGAGTGGCATCTACTGCTTTATAGGTGCCTTTTAGGGCAGATTTTATTTGTCTTATCTCATCCTCGAGCTGGTTTAGCTTCATGGACAGTTTTTGACAGCCTCCACAAATGGCAGTGTTTTCAATAGCGTGCATATTAATTTGAGAGAGCGCTTGTCGCCGTGATGAGGTGGTCGAGTAGTTAGCGAGCGTCGCCATCGCGTTGGTGATCGCGGGTTCAATCCCGGCTTGCGGCATGACTTTTTTGAATTCTTGTGTGGTGAATTAAGAAGTAACAGGTGGCTAGGTGTAGGTTTACACTATCAGCGCTTTTACACAAGCAGTATATAAATGATCTTCTCCGCCTTTTTTTCAAATTAATGAAATCCCCCGAACGTTCTTAACTACTTCTGCTAGTGGAAGTTGTTAAAAATATTTGTTTTACGAGTTACTCGATATAAATTGCACAATCAATTAGACAGAATATGGATAATGAACGACTCAGCCTGTTTTTGTAGATACTCCTCAGGAAGCCTGACGAGCAGTTAGAGCCTGGATTGGACTGGTAGGTTGTGTAGGCCAAGCCAAGATTTCCGGCAGGTTGCTCTATTTGGAGAACTGTCCTAGTCGAACAAAAGTCCTCAGAAACCCTGGAGAGCCGTCAGAGAATGGATTGGACTGGTAGGTTATGTAGGCTAAGATTTCCGACAGTGCTCGATTTGGAGAATTCTCCTGGTCAAACTATGAGGGTATCGAAGGCAACTGAGCGGAAGATTCAATTAATTTATTCAATAATTTGAACCAATTAATGTCTGTGGACTGATTGTTTCAGTGCAAAGACTCGATCAAATTCGGTCTTCTTGTTGCTCGAAAATTCAAACCGTGCGGCAATCGTTTAAATTTTTATAGCTTATATTAATATTCCTTTATAGTACAATGCACACAATGAAGAAGGTTTGATCCAGAAAGAGTAATAACGTAGGAAAACTCCTGGAAATCAAGAAACGTTAGATTTCGCCCCTTTTCGCCCAGTTAAGCCTTCAATAAAAAGAACAGAACTGAACCTCAAATGTGTGCCATACTACAACCATAAATTTTGGGCATCACATTTCATGAGTTAGGCAATCTACTGTATATATATATATATATATATATATATATATATATATATATATATATATATATATATATATATATATATATATATATATATATATATATATATATATATATATATATATATATATATATATATATACCGTGTACCAGTTGTGATGCAGTTTATTGTGGCCAAACCGGAAAAATCTCTATCCACCCGTTTACATGAACATCAGTTAGCGGTGAGGAGACGAGACCCTTTATCGCAGGTAGCCATGCACACACTGGACACAGGACACCTATTTGGATGGGAGGATACCCACATCGTTGGCGCCTCGCCCAACAAGAAGAGGCCGCGAATTCCTGGAGGCAATGCACTCAGACGAGGCATGCATTAACAGGCATATCGATTTAGATGCCAATTACAAATTTCTCAAGGTCAAGTGGAGGCGAAAAACAGCCACTATCGATCAGATAACTTCAAACTCCGGATGTCTATTGGCTCAAACTTTAGCCAACCATAGAATCTTGTGTTAGGCATTATTTAAGGTTAACTGTTTTTCTGTACATCTCCCATTTGTCTGACGACGAACTGGGGCACCAGATTCGAAAAATTTACACAATAAAGTTATTTTTGTTCCCAAAGAACTCAACTTTATTTAATATATATATATATATATATATATATATACATATACATATATATATATATATGGGCATTACGTGGTTATTCCACAGTGGTTGATTGTCTTCGACCCAAATGTTCATTGAAATTTCGGATGTGACCCTAAAAAGTCATGTCCGAATCACCTGACTCCATGTCCTGCACATAATAATTTCAGAAATTATTTCCCTTTGATTATTCTCTGGAGTCCATATTCAGAAACCGCATAGAGAACGCTGGGGACCCACTGAGGAGCCGAACCCCTCGTTGCTGTGTCACACAGCAGCAGAAACATCGGCGAAACACGTGTCTGGGCTTTTAGTAAGTATCTATGTCGGAAGTACGGTATAACGTCTTTGTCATATAAGATTCATACTACTTGTAGTACTTGTTTGTAGAATGGGCATTACGTGGTTATTCCCCAGTGGTTGATTGTCTTCGACCAAAATGTTCATTGAAATTTCGGATGTGACCCTAAAAATTCATGTCCGAATCACCTGACTCCATGTCCTGCACTTAATAATTTCCGAAATTATTTACCCGATATATATATATATATATATATATATATATATATATATATATATATATATATATATATATATATATATATATATATATATATATATATATATATATATATATATATAGAAACATGAAACATGATACTCCCTGACATAGCTAATAGCTAAGTGTCAGGAGAACGGTATTCTCTCTTTGCCGTATACATTTCATACTACTTTTAGTACTACGTGTTTTTAGAATAGGCCTTAGGCGGTTATTCCACAGTGGTTGATTGTCTTAGACCCAAATGTTCATTGAAATTTTGGATCTCACCTTAAAAGGTCATGTCCGGATCACCGAACTCCATGTATGTATATATGAAGAAAGAATGTTCGTCGGAAAATTGAGTTTTACTCGTGAATTTTCAAGAAGGTTACACCGACCCATCGTCATACGAAATGAAAAGTGGGAGTTGGGAGTATCAAACTAGAGAGTTTGTTTGGGAGCAAACAGACAGACGGACTTCCGTGGGAGGGGGACAAGAAACGTATTACGATAAATGTCGGGAGTGAGGGTAGGTGTTGAAATCCCGATTGTGGTTCACGCGTCGGTGGGAAAGAGTACCACATTCGTGGATTTCCCCTCGGCCAAGCATGGATAAGGTATTGTTGGTTTAAGGTCAACGCGAGTCAGTGAGCCGTGCACGTAGGTCTTCGTAATTTGCATCCAGATCGCCATGGCAGTTGTTGCTGTTTGTGGTGGAGTGTCAAGCTTCGAGGAATTCTCGTGCCTGCTTGGTGTTTACCATGGTGACCACTTCGGTTGCGTCCGAATTGAAGCGGTAATCACTCTCCACGGCGTGGGCAAACACTAGAGACAAGGGATTGCGTCGGTGGATGGCCAGTTTATGCTCCTTTATGTGGGTCCCAAGTCGTCGACCCATATGGCCTACCTAAGCGCTAGAGCAATTTGCACAAGGATGTGGTAACTGACATCCGTTTGCTGCTCTTTTACTGTGGTCGCCATGCCTAACACCAAGCAGGTACAATAAATCCTCGAGGCTTGACACTCCAACTCAAAACGCCTCAACCGACGTGTCGACAACAACTTTCAATAACTCTAGACACCTAATGGTTTGGATGACCATCAAATTCGGCGAGCGATGGACCTGGATGTTGGCAACGGTGACCACTGATGACAATATGCTCACTGACATCCCAACAGATGCCGTTGGTGATAATAGCGTTCATCGACGCCAGAATGTATATTGGAGGGTTGCAGGATAATGTCTCTGTACCCTGATAAAATGAGGTAGGATTATAATTTAGCTCACGACTTTAATCGAAGTTTGCAGATCACAGCAATTCTTTCTGTCTATGGCCTATGAAGCATATTAATTTGCTGCTGACAGTCCGGGGTACAAAGCAAAAGAACAACTTTAAATGTAGTAAAATGAAGATTTTGTGCCTAATCCTTGCATCCATCAAATTACCATAAACAGATTAGTAGCCTCTATGTTCTTCCGGCTACTAGAATCTTAAGAATCAAAAATAAAATCAAGCAGGTACTATTACATCGTATTCGTATTGGTTTTCCATTTTTTTGTCCTTATATATCATTTTTCGTCTCTAATGCCGGTTATTTTAGGCCGAAAATAATTGATCTGTTACAAAGGCATTTTTTGATCGGATGCTTTTTGATAAAGAAAATAAGTTTTTAGTCAACAAATAATACTTAAGTATGGAAAATATGCCTTTCTTGAAAAACCGGTCGTTTATTTAACAGAGTACAACTTGTGGAAATGCAGATGCATAACGAACTGTATGGGGGATCAGGAAGTATATTTCAAATGGGAAAACGGCATATCATATATGCTGTGCGTATTTCCTTAATGTCTGCTGCATCCAATCATTTTTTTGCAAGAAAGGATCCAATAAAATTTGATTTCTTATTCTCTAGCAACTGCCATGCACCTGGGCACCTACTACTCGAAAGCACACGAGTGTTCATCACGAGTATTCTGCGGTGAAGGGCACGGCACTTTCTAACCAATCACATTATAGTTGCTGCTCGATGGAGTTCTAACGAAGACGCTGGTATTAATTCGTAAGAGGATAAAATAGCCAGCTTTTTTCCACAAAGCCCTTCAGGAAGGAATTTGGAAGGTGTTACGGAGGTAGGCCCAGCAGGATGTACAGGATGTGTATTTTTCGATGTATCCTTCAGGTTCGCCCACAGTTACTCAGCATTTCTGAAAAGGAAGTGATAAAGATTTGCTTCTTATTCTCACTTGAAGTAAAGTTACCTGCGCTTGATGTCCGGGTAGTTTCTTACACGTTTTCCAAAAAGATCAATGAACCTTTTTTGTAAACGAATGTCATTAAAGTTCTCGTGAGTATACTCGTTTTAAAGTGCGTAATATGTAGTTTACTTTATCTCCCAGTTTTGGTCTGCCATTTTTTCGTATTTCCGATCATGCTGCGAATAAAATCCAAGCGATTGATTAAAGAAAAAACTTCACCTTCTACGCTTGCACAAGTGTTAAAGTTCATTCTAAAATTGCAGACTTTGACATCCATCCATCCATAATATTCCGAGATCATCTCAGTCTGGTGATCAACATGCGATACTAAAACGAGCAGCTTTCAGTTACCCCTAAAATATGTCATTACCGGAAGGGAGGAATTGTATACATTCGCGATGAAGATTCTCTATTCTATTCCGTGACTGCATTCATTGCATGTGACTTTACTACAAATGGTTAGTTGAATCTTCCTTCAATAGAAAAGAAGAAACTGATAGTTTACGCACCTGCAGTTTCGGCTTCTCAGTCGAATCTTTCACCAGAGAAAAACGCGGTGTTTGTAAAAACAAACAGTTTAAGTGAAAATGTTTCAAAAGCACGCTGATGACTCTAAAAATTTACCTTTTGGCACTTAACCACAGATATTCCAAAATGATTTCTCTAGATTCGTCGTATTATTCCTAGACACCATTATAAAATCTTTTTTAACCTCTGACTATATCCGGGGACGGTTTTAATGCAGTATTCTCAGTCTTGCATGACGTCATGTACTTCATGTACTTTTAACTGAGAGCTGGGAGCCTTTTGGTAGATTACCTCAACATTTTGATACCATCGCCAAAATCCAAGATTTTGCATTCAGACCAAGAGCACGAGGCAAGGTCAGAGTGAAGCACGATTCATGGCTGTACGTGCCTTTTGTGTGTGCGTGTGTGTGTGTTTGTGTGTGTGTGTGTCCCCTAAACGGGCCACGTGGTAGATGCGTTGGACCAACACGGGGGCCACATCAGGGCACGGCAGGCGTTATTCGGAGTGCGCTCCCATAACAAATGATGAGCATGGGAGGTGTGGTGGCACGCCTAGGGGCGGTTAGGACTTAGGGGACCCAGCCGCGCCAGCCACTTTCGTCCTCTCCCGCCTCCGGTCTTCTTGACTCTGTCTTGAAACCGGGCTCAGGTGGGTGAGGAGAGAGAGAGAGAGCCGTAGCTGCAGCACACGTCTACTACCACTTAAAACTAATCCACGCGCAAGTCACCGTCCCTGTATCACCTTTCTGTGAAGCATACGGTGGACATCGTCGGACAATGACGGTCGAACTGTCGTTGTGTGTGTGCCCCGTAAACGGGCCGTAAATACGCTGAACCAAAATGAGGGCCAAATAAGGATTGGGCTGGCGTTAGTATTCTGGAATGAGGTTTCATAACAAATGTACAACATGGGGAGCGCGCGTGTCCAACTTGGGCACGCGTGGGTGCAGGTTCATGCCGCTTCCCTCTCGGCCACTCATCTGCTTCATCTGCGCCCGACCCCGCCTCCGGTCTTCTTGACTATGTCTTGACACCGGGCACAGGCTGGTAATGGAAGAGAGAGTACGTTAGATGCAGTGGAAGTCTACTATCACTTACAATTAATTAGCACATAAGTCGCTGTCCCTGCACCACTCTTCTCTGGATCATACGATGGGTATCGTCAGATTACGACGGTCAGACTTACCTGCGTCCAGCGAGTTCAGGTGAGGTAGATGCAGGGCAAGTCAACGTTCCTGCACCACCATATTGTTGAGCATACGTTGGAACTCTTCGGAGTATGACTGTCAAACCGACGTATATGGGTGTGCTGTACGTTAAGTTATCCGACTCTCATTTCACTGATGAGGCAAGTCCTGCCATTTACCGCATGACGCCGCAAAAACGCACAAATACCTTTATTTGGAAACCGGCGCCACAGAAAAGACTGAACGTGACACTCACTCGATAGATTCAGCATGGACAAATTCGCAAAGTTCACATTTTTGATTTGCATAACCAGCTGCTGCGCAGTTGGATTTTTAGGTTCTGTCGGTGCTTTAACTGCAAAATTTGAACCGCTAAGATTTTTTCATGTTCCTAGGCGTCCTTTTTACATCATCCTATGCACAGTGCTTTTCTTATGGCAGAAAAAGCTACGTTTGTGTATTGGGATCTGTTGAAAGAGCATAGCGTTGGTGAAATTAAATGTTGATGGTGTGAAAAACGGGATATATATATATATATATTCCGGTCTCCCTTGTCTTTGTCGGTTCCATTCCATATATATATATATATATATGATAGAATGGAACCATATAAGAAACAGAATAACCATTCTGGCTTATTAGCCGTCATCAGCCAGTCATACCCAATCCCAAGTGTGGCACACCCCATCCCATGTGTGGATCATCCAAGTTTAAAACCGTTGACCTTTGTTCATTGAGTGTTACACTCTACCATGGAAACACGAGTCCGTTGCTTTGTCGGTTTCCGATTGGGAATATGAATTATGATAGTGCGGCGTTCACCGATCTGGCTAAGGAATATGTTTGTTCCACTGTGCATCAGAGCCTACCTAAGAGTCCACGCGATCAGTCACATAGCGACTTGAGATATATGCTGATAAGATGGCACTGACAAAGACAAGGGGGCTTGGAATGAACCTTTCTGGCTTATTAGCCGTCATCAGCCAGTCATACTCATTCCGAGATGTTGATCACCCGAGATTCGCACGATCACAGTTTTGTCAGAATCCCAGCATAGGCACTAGGTAAAAGCTCTATTGGTGTTTCGTTTATGTCCCAGCTGAATGGTGCAGCTGTGGGGTTTCGACATCTCAGTAACTGAACAGCATTCTCTATGTGCATTCCAATATATGAATTCCGGATATAATTGGTAAGCTAAAAGTTCCGCAAAGTATGAAGCAACTGACTGTGAGTTATTGTTACCAAAGGCGAGATTTTCGGGTGAGTTCTTAACTGCAATTACCACTGAAGCCACAGGTAAGGAGCGTTTGTAGAATAACCGCGTACTGGAAATTCTGTGAACAAGTTAAACTACGAGCATTAGTAGAGTTTTATAAGCCAATGCCCCACAATAAAAGCCTATCCTCCTAAATACTAGTTTCTACTGTTGCAAGAAGCGACTAGATGGGTTTTAACAGCGTCCCATCTGAGCATTGCTTGATTACTTCTCCGAAGTTGCTTGATTCCGATTGAAATGTTCATGACAACTACAAGAACCCTGGCAACTTATTCCAAGTCCTCCTCTTGTGATGTCAATAATTATTGGATTCGATGCGACTAGTGATTCCAGTGGCTTAAGTTTAAAAATAAACACACGTCCATCGAGTTAGCATTTGTTGAAAAGTGCATATATTCCATCAAAACGCACTGGACTTAAGAGGTCAGGTTTTCTATTCGCGTATCGATACTTCGACAGTATATCTTGCTTGTTTGCAATATGGGTCTGCTTAAAGATGTCTTTTTTTAAAATTCGTTAAAAATGTACGGATAAGCATTACTTATTATGCTCATGTTATTTGCCCAGATAGATATATTCAGCGGCTTTTAGCTTGTGTTGTCAATATGGTTCACCCTGTAACCCCTATGTGAATTCCTATGACTCGTCGGTTCACTTCTTTGGGCAAAAGTGAGGTTTTATTCGACTGATGTTTCGTTCTCGCATTGGAATCCACCGTCAGAGACATAGCTGCTGCCCCATGGCCGTCTTTTTTGAACACTCCACGTTGAACCTCGCAGATGCAGGAGGCTTAACTACGCAAATTGAAAGCTATCAGGGGAAGATTAACCATTGCAAGCGGATCGGGAATGGATAATCAGGAGACCCTTCCAGGGATAACTATAAGGATGCGAAAAACTGCAAGTCTTCACTCCTTATGAAATAGTTTTTTTTTTTAGGAAATCAGAATTTTTTTATTCAAAGGATTATCGCACTCACCTTTGAAATTCTCGCCTACTCGTTTAGGTGTTTCTTATTCCAATGTTCACCAGTGTATTTTTTACATTCCACTATAAGAAATATTTTTAATAATATTATTATTACAATAAAGGTCAACCGTTTTTCATTCATTCACAAACTAATTATTCGATTCTCGGGATTTTAAATATTAAAAGCCCCCATTCGAGCAACGAACATATTTATTCTTCGTGCTATCACATGGTGCTCGGATAACCCTACCGCATAAATAAATGAAAGATTTGGACTCTTAGAGGTTTTTTTGGAAACATCTGTGGATGATGCGTGACAGCATTCCACAAACCGGACCAGCAGCCTCGGTCTGTTGTAAGTCCTTGAAACGTTCTAGTAAGAGCGGAACACGAAAATGAGGATTATTTTCTATAGGCTTCTTAGGTTAACAATGCTGTCCTCTTCAGTTAGGTACGTTTACTAACCACTCATCCTGCTCAGTTAACCAAGTTAGGCCCATCAGAAACCACCACAGCGGACAGAGTGATTGCTTACTTAGACCCCTTCATAACGCTTTCGTCGAATTTGCAATGGACAAAGAGCTGTACGCGCATGCAGGTTAGTTTATTTCGATATCAAAGAATGGGCTCACGTTAACTAAATTAATCATGGCACTACTGGGAAAAAATTACCATCTGCAAGACAACGAGCTCGTGGCGCAGTGCGTAGAGCGTTGGACTACTGCCCAACAGGTCGCGAGTTCGAGCCTCTGGTGCCGCAGTGCCTGGGGTTGGGAATGGCCTGCTGATGACGGCTAATAAGCCAGAAATGGCCATCCGGTATTCCTTTTCTTTGTCGGTTACACCTTATCATCATATTCCCCAAGTTGCTTTGCGACTGCCTGCGAGAGCTCTAAAGTGAGCTCCAGGGCACAACGGAACATCCATGTTCCTTAGCCAGATCGGTAAACACCTCGCTATCATATATATATATATATATATATATATATATATATATATATATATATATATATATATATATATATATTCAAACAGGAATAGGCGCACACCGATCTAGTGGCTTCCCGAAGCAAACAAGCTCCGTATGGGTGGCAAAGGTCATGAACAGGCAACCAATTACCAGGCCGAAGTCGGCCAAGTTATAATTGCAGAGAGGAGACACGACAGAGAATATGGGTAGATTGATACAGTCTGTTTCGGGCTTATTCTGCCTTCATTCAGCCAATCATAACCCTGACTACCAGCTGGGACTGGAAACACAAACATGCACTCGAGTACGGCTAGACCCAGTGTGTGGACTGTCTGCGCCGTACTCGAGTGCATGTTTCTGTTCCAATCACCCAACTGATCATGATTGGCTGAATGAAGCAGAATAAGCCAAAACAGGACTCAATCTACCCATATCTCTGTCGTCTCTCTCAGTATAACAGCCGACTTCGGCCTGTAATTGGTTACCTGTTCGTGACTTTGCCACCCATACGAAACTTGTTCTCGAAGACTAGATCGGTGTCGCCTATTCCTGAATAAATACCCGATCTGCAGCGACAGAGAATGACAGGTGGTGAGGCACTGATGAACTTCGGCTCGATGAAGTGCTTATGACCCATCTGCTAGACCCAGTGTGTGGACTGTCTGCGCCGTACTCGAGTGCATGTTTGTGTTTCCAGTCCCAGCTGGTAGTCAGGGTTATGATTGGCTGAATGAAGGCAGAATAAGCCCGAAACAGACTGTATCAATCTACCCATATTCTCTGTCGTGTCTCCTCTCTGCAATTATAACTTGGCCGACTTCGGCCTGGTAATTGGTTGCCTGTTCGTGACATTTGCCACCCATACGGAGCTTGTTTGCTTCGGGAAGCCACTAGATCGGTGTGCGCCTATTCCTGTTTGAATAAATACCCGATCTGCAGCGACAGAGAATGACAGGTGGTGAGGCACTGATGAACTTCGGCTCGATGAAGTGCTTATGACCCATCTGCTAGACCCAGTGTGTGGACTGTCTGCGCCGTACTCGAGTGCTTGTTTGTGTTTCCAGTCCCAGCTGGTAGTCAGGGGTTATGATTGGCTGAATGAAGGCAGAATAAGCCCGAAACAGACTGTATCAATCTACCCATATTCTCTGTCGTGTCTCCTCTCTGCAATTATAACTTGGCCGACTTCGGCCTGGTAGTTGGTTGCCTGTTCGTGACCTTTGCCACCCATACGGAGCTTGTTTGCTTCGGGAAGCCACTAGATCGGTGTGTGCCTATTCCTGTTTGAATAAATACCCGATCTGCAGCGACAGAGAATGACAGGTGGTGAGGCACTGATGAACTTCGGTTCGATGAAGTGCTTATGACCCATCTGCTAGACCCAGTGTGTGGACTGTCTGCGCCGTACTCGAGTGCATGTTTGTGTTTCCAGTCCCAGCTGGTAGTCAGGGTTATGATTGGCTGAATGAAGGCAGAATAAGCCCGAAACAGACTGTATCAATCTACCCATATTCTCTGTCGTGTCTCCTTTCTGCAATTATAACTTGGCCGACTTCGGCCTGGTAATGGTTGCCTTTTCGTGACCTTTGCCACCCATACGGAGCTTGTTTGCTTCGGGAAGCCACTAGATCGGTGTGCGCCTATTCCTGTTTGAATAAATACCCGATCTGCAGCGACAGAGAATGACAGGTGGTGAGGCACTGATGAACTTCGGCTCGATGAAGTGCTTATGACCCATCTGCTAGACCCAGTGTGTGGACTGTCTGCGCCGTACTCGAGTGCATGTTTGTGTTTCCAGTCCCAGCTGGTAGTCAGGGTTATGATTGGCTGAATGAAGGCAGAATAAGCCCGAAACAGACTGTATCAATCTACCCATATTCTCTGTCGTGTCTCCTCTCTGCAATTATAACTTGGCCGACTTCGGCCTGGTAATTGGTTGCCTGTTCGTG
Source organism: Schistocephalus solidus (assembly GCA_017591395.1). Classification (NCBI taxonomy): domain Eukaryota; kingdom Metazoa; phylum Platyhelminthes; class Cestoda; order Diphyllobothriidea; family Diphyllobothriidae; genus Schistocephalus; species Schistocephalus solidus. The sequence continues at coordinate 91,858 of WEDG01002656.1, read as the reverse complement.
ACCTTTGCCACCCATACGGAGCTTGTTTGCTTCGGAATCCACAAGATCGGTGTGCGCCTATTCCTGTTTGAATAAATACCCGATCTGCAGTGACAGAGAATGACAGGTGGTGAGGCACTGATGAACTTCGGTTCGATGAAGTGCTTATGACCCATCTGCTAGACCCAGTGTGTGGACTGTCTGCGCCGTACTCGAGTGCATGTTTGTGTTTCCAGTCCCAGCTGGTAGTCAGGGGTTATGATTGGCTGAATGAAGGCAGAATAAGCCCGAAACAGACTGTATCAATCTACCCATATTCTCTGTCGTGTCTCCTCTCTGCAATTATAACTTGGCCGACTTCGGCCTGGTAATTGGTTGCCTGTTCGTGACCTTTGCCACCCATACGGAGCTTGTTTTGCTTCGGGAAGCCACTAGATCGGTGTGCGCCTATTCCTGTTTGAATAAATACCCGATCTGCAGCGACAGAGAATGACAGGTGGTGAGGCACTGATGAACTTCGGCTCGATGAAGTGCTTATGACCCATCTGCTAGACCCAGTGTGTGGACTGTCTGCGCCGTACTCGAGTGCATGTTTGTGTTTCCAGTCCCAGCTGGTAGTCAGGGTTATGATTGGCTGAATGAAGGCAGAATAAGCCCGAAACAGACTGTATCAATCTACCCATATTCTCTGTCGTGTCTCCTCTCTGCAATTATAACTTGGCCGACTTCGGCCTGGTAATTGGTTGCCTGTTCGTGACCTTTGCCACCCATACGGAGCTTGTTTGCTTCGGGAAGCCACTAGATCGGTGTGCGCCTATTCCTGTTTGAATAAATACCCGATCTGCAGCGACAGAGAATGACAGGTGGTGAGGCACTGATGAACTTCGGCTCGATGAAGTGCTTATGACCCATCTGCTAGACCCAGTGTGTGGACTGTCTGCGCCGTACTCGAGTGCATGTTTGTGTTTCCAGTCCCAGCTGGTAGTCAGGGTTATGATTGGCTGAATGAAGGCAGAATAAGCCCGAAACAGACTGTATCAATCTACCCATATTCTCTGTCGTGTCTCCTCTCTGCAATTATAACTTGGCCGACTTCGGCCTGGTAGTGGTTGCCTGTTCGTGACCTTTGCCACCCATACGGAGCTTGTTTGCTTCGGGAAGCCACTAGATCGGTGTGCGCCTATTCCTGTTTGAATAAATACCCGATCTGCAGCGACAGAGAATGACAGGTGGTGAGGCACTGATGAACTTCGGCTCGATGAAGTGCTTATGACCTATCTGCTAGACCCAGTGTGTGGACTGTCTGCGCCGTACTCGAGTGCATGTTTGTGTTTCCAGTCCCAGCTGGTAGTCAGGAGTTATGATTGGCTGAATGAAGGCAGAATAAGCCCGAAACAGACTGTATCAATCTACCCATATTCTCTGTCGTGTCTCCTCTCTGCATATATATATATATATATATATATATATATATATATATATATATATATATATATATATATATATATATATATATATATATATATTGAAAAACAGGCATCCCAAAATATTCAATAGAAAAGATGAACTTCTTTGGGGAAAAATAGAAACTTTAATGCGTAAATTTTCGAGACTGGTCCCCCAGCTCGTCGTCAGACTACGGGCAGTGTACAGGAACAATTAATCAATTAACCACGTAAAACAAAGGATTCTGAGATTGGGCAAAATCCGAACCAATTGGCTTTGAGTGTATTTCGTCATCTCGTCGTGATTGGTTGTGCGCGTTTGAATTTTTTTTTAACGATTTTGTATGTGGCATCCAAATCAATATGCCGGTTGATGCTTTCCTCATCTGGGTGCATTGCTTCCAGGAATTCACGGCCTTTTCTGATTGTCCAGATGCCAACAATCCGTGTTTTCTCTCATTCAAATTGATGTCCTGTTTCCAGTGTATGCAAAGCAGACGAGACCATTTATCCCAAGTGGCTATGCATACACTGGAAAGAAGACATACATTTGCATGGGAGAAAACACGGATTTTTGGCATCTGCCCAATCAGAAAAGGCCGTGAATTCCTGGAAGCAATGTACTCAGATGAGGCATGCATCAACCGGCATATTGATTTGGATGCCACATACAAAATCGTTAAAGAAAAATTCAAACGCGCACAACTAATCACGACGGGATGAAAAAATGCATTCAACGCGTATGGGTTCGGGTTGCGCCCAATCGTAGAATCCTTTGTTTAACACGGTTAATTAATTAATTGCTCCTGTACATAATCAGTAGTCTGAAGATGAGCTGGGGGACCAATCTCGAAATTTACGTTTTAAAGTTTCTATTTTCCCAAAGAATTTCGTCTTTTCTGTTTGAATATATTAAGATGTCTGTTTTTCAATTCATGTGTACGAATTTAGAGCGAAGTGTTTTGCTTTATGCTCGACGATGGGAAAAGTGTATGATTCACGAATCTTTACTGCAAGGATTCTACTGAAGTTCATGAGGATAAAACCAGCAATAAAGTCATCCCAGAGCTTTCAAGCCGCTTTCTGTTACGGCTATCAAATGCTTGGAGCATTCATAACAGATGCACACGCTCGACATCGTAAACGCAAGGAGCAGAAAGTACAAAAGATGCAATTTTGTCATGACCAACTCCATGCACACGTATTTGGATGAGAATTTCTCATAAAATTCACCATGATGCAACGTATCCTAACAAAGTTATAAACTTATCCTCAAATGTCCTAACAACAACAGAGGAAAACCTGCTGTGCAAAGGAATGAAGTAAAATCCCTCGGATTCCAATTTTCTTGTTTTCCCTGTCAGCTTCAAATCAATCATATTGTCAAAAAATCTTACAGAAGAAGAGCAGTTTGCAATTAACAGCAGTACTATGCATGGCTTGAAGAACCAAAGTCAGCACTCAAAGTTATCTTGCGATGAAAGAAAAGCACTAAAGACGCTTAAGCAAGAAAATGACATCATCATTCTACCTGCCGATAAAGGAGTTGCCACCACTATCCTTAACAAAGAAGACTACACAGGGAAGATGCTTTCACTCTTAAAAGACGATTCAACATGCCAAACTTTTATCTGCGAACCCCACAAAATCCCAAAACTCGTACATTGAAAAAACACTGAAACGCCTTTTCGGAAGGAAACTAATATCAAGAGTTCTTGCTTAATCCTTAAAAATAGGAAGTACCCACCATTGCAAAAATATATGGTCTTCCAATAATTCACTAAACTGATATCCCACTGCAACCGATGGTCTCCTTAATCGGTGCACCAAAGTGGTAATTTCACCAACTAAATCCACTTAAAAAGAACTCTGAATACTCCACTGAATATTCAAAAAATTTTCTAGACAAAGTAAAATGAGTCACAGTCACACCTGACAAGGTAATAGTTTCATTCGATGTGCTCTCGCTTTTCACCTCGATCCCTCTTGATTTAGCGAGCTCATGCACCGAGAAACTACTCCTGGCCTACGTCACTGATGTAACTGTCACTGTTTTACTCCAAATCTTAGGCCCTTTTCTAGAAAACAACTTTTCGTTCTCCGGCCAATGCAATCAACAACTTAAAAGGGCCCCAATGAGTTCGCCCATATCCGGCTTGCTGGCCGAAGCCGCAATGCAGAAATTAGAATCGATAGCTCTCCCTAATTTTTAACCAAATGTGTGGCTGCGATACATAGATGATATATTTGTGATCATCAAGAAAGAAATCTTAGAGCTGCTCCACAAAAATCTTAACTCCACATTTCCAGGAATTAAATTCACGTTTGAAACGGAGGCTGATGGGCAAATCCCATTTCTGGATGTCCTCGTACATCGGAAAACTGATGGATCACTCCACACCTCAGTTTACCGCAAAGAAACATATTCTGAGGTCATCCTACACTTTGAGAGTAATCATCCTATCTGTCACAAAAGGATTTCTGTCTACAGTCTCCTAAATCGAGCCAAAACACACTGCTCTGATGAAGAAAGTTATCGAGCAGAAATCAAATACCTCTTTAACTTGTTCTCTAAAAATGGATACCCGCGTGACTTCGTGCATCGATGTCTGAAGCCGCAAGAATCCAAAGAGAAAGGTATTTCGAACAACACGGCCACCCAGGCACCCAAAACAATGACCTGGCGAACTCACCCATACATTAAAAATGTATCAGAGCTTGTCGAAAGACAGCTTAGAAAACACCAGATACAAGTAGCACACCACCCTACATCTAATTCACGCTCACAGCTTGTACACCCTAAGGACAGGGTTAGCTATCTGGATAAAAAAGATGTTGTCTACAAAATTCCATGTTCCAGTTGTAATGCCGTTTATTGTGGCCAAACTGGGAAATCAGTCTCAACCCGCCTACACGAACATCAGTTGGCGGTTAGAAGACGAGACCATTTATCCCAAGTGGCTATGCATACACTGGAAAGAAGACATACATTTGCATGGGAGAAAGTACGGATTGTTGGTACCTGCACAAACAGAAAAGACCGTGAATTCCTAGAACCAATGCACTCAGATGAAGCATGCGTCGACCGGCACATCAATTTGGATGCCGCATACAAAATCGTTAAGGAAAAATTCAAACGCGCAGAACCAATCACGACAGGATGCCAAAATGCACTCAACGCGTATTGGTTCAGATTTCGCCCAACCCTAGAATCCTTTGTTAAATACGGTAAATTTATTTAATTGTTCCTGTACACAAGCCGTAGTCTGAAGACCAGCTGGGGGCCCAGTCTCGAAAATTACCAAAATAAATTTTCTATTTTCCAAAATAATTTCGCCTTTTCTTATTTAATATCTTGGGATATATATATATATATATGGAATGGAACCGACAAAGACAAGGGAGACCGGAATGGCCATTTCTGGCTTATTAGCCGTCATCAGCCAGTCATACCCAATCCCAAGTGTAGCTCCAGTCTGAGCTCCAGGGCACAACGGAACATGCATGTTCCTTAAGCAGATCGGTGAGCCCCACACTATCATATATATATATATATATATATATATAAATATACGAAAAGATTCGAGGTCCCGATATCTTTTGGCGTTTATTATCTCCTGAAGAAGACCAAGAAGCAGAGGATGCGAGTTCATGGCCAAATTGTAGTTGTACTGACGTTTTGAAAGCCTTCTCGCTTCCATCATCAGAGTATAGTGCTTGCTGCTTCTGGTGGCAAACCTGGGATTGGGTATGACTGGCTGATGACGGCTTATAAGCCAGAAATGGCCATTTCGGTCTCCCTTGTCTTTGTTGGTTCCATTTCATCATATGCTACACGTGGCTATGCAACGGCCTGCGGGGGCTCTAGTCTGAGCTCCATGGCACAACGGAACATACATGTTCCTTAAGCAGATCGGTGAGCAACACATTATCATCATATTCCCGATCGCAACCGACAAAAACAACGAGCCCGTGGCTCATTGGTAGAGCGTTCGACTAAAATACTAAAGGTCGCGGGTTCAAATCCCAGGTGTGCCACACTTGGGATTGGGTATGACTGGCTGATGACGGCTAATAAGCCAGAAATGGCCATTTCGGTCTCCCTTGTCTTTGTCGGTTCCATTTCATCATATGCTACACGTGGCTATGCAACGGCCTGCGGGGGCTCTAGTCTGAGCTCCATGGCACAACGGAACATACATGTTCCTTAAGCAGATCGGTGAGCAACACATTATCATCATATTCCCGATCGCAACCGACAAAAACAACGAGCCCGTGGCTCATTGGTAGAGCGTTCGACTAAAATACTAAAGGTCGCGGGTTCAAATCCCAGGTGTGCCACACTTGGGATTGGGTATAACTGGCTGATGACGGCTAATAAGCCAGAAATGGCCATTCCGGTCTCCCTTGTCTTTGTCGGTTCCATTTATATATATATATATATATATATATATATATATATATATATATATATATATATATATATATATATATATATATATATATTTCGAAGTAAAGAAGTTCTTTGGGAAACAATGAGTAACTTTATTATGTAAAGTTTCGACGTTGGTTCCCCAGGTCGTCGTCAGACTTGTGGTAAATGTGCAAAAAACATTAAAAACATGTCGGAAAATCGATATTGCTGAATCAGTCCTGCCAAAAACTGTCATTTTTTGATGAACATCTCAATATGATTGGCTACCGCCTTTTCCACTTGTCTTTGAGATTATTGTACACAGCATCCAATTCGATATGCCGATTAATGCACGAGTTATCAGAATGAATGGCCTCTAAGAATTCCCGGCCTCTCTTCGATGGGCAGAAGCCAACAATACGCGTTTTTTCCCATGCAAATTTGTGCCCCGTTTCTAGTGTATGCAAAGCAACTTGAGACAGGTGGTCTCGTCTCTTGACAGCCAACTGATGTTCGTGTAGGCGTGTAGAGACTGATTTTTCTGTTTGGCCGCAATACACAACATTACAACTGTTACATGGGATTTTGTAAACGGCTTCTTTTTTATCTAAATAGCCAACCCTATCCTTAGGGTGAACAAGCTGGTTTCGAATTGTAGTCGTGGGTTTGTGCGCCACGTAAATTGGGTGCTTCCGCAGGTGTCTTTCAACGAGTTCAGACACGTTCTTAATGTATGGAAGTGTTTGCCAGTTTTTTTTATTGTGGGCGCATGATCGGAACAATCTAGCTCCTTATTTTTATCTTTTTTCTTTTAATTCTTGATGTCTCATGCATCTACGTACAAAATCTCTAGGGTAACCGTTGCTGGAAAACAGGTTGAATAGATAATTGAGTTCAATTTGATAAAGTTCCTTGGTAGAGCAGTGGGTTTTTGCTCGGTTGATGAGTGTGTTGACCACGCTTTGTTTGTGGGCGACAGGGTGGTTGCTCTCATAATGTAGGATAACATCCGCATTAGCCTCTTTGCGGTAAACTGATTTTTCAAAGGTCCCGTCAGTCTTTCGCTGTACGAGGACGTCAAGAAAAGTTAGTTGTTTGTCAATTTCTTTTTCGAGCGTAAAGGTTATTCCAGGTATCGTCGAATTAATAATATTGTCCAGTGTTACCAGTCGGTCCCTTTTAACGATGAAAAACGTGTCAGCAAAGTAGCGTACCTATAACTTGGGGTTAACCAGTGGTAGGGCAGTAGCTTCTAATTTTTGCATTGTTACTTCCGCTGGGAAGCCAGAGATGGGTGAGCCCATAGGGGCTCCCTTTTTCTGTTGATAGAACTCTTGTGAGGACGAAAAATTTGTTTCTAAGCATAAGTCCAAGAGTTCAAGCAAGGCAGATGTATGAATATCCATGTCATAAGCGTGGAGTAATTCTTCTGTGTATTGCCTTGCAAGATCTAATGGTATGGATGTGAAGAGAGAAACAACATCGAAAGGCACCATTATTTCATCTGCTGCAATGTTGAGTCTACGTAATTTGTCCAGAAACCCTACGGAGTTGTCAATGGATGTTCCACAATTCTTTGTCAATGGGTGATTCAGAAATATCGATTTTTACAGTTTTTTGCACATTTACAACAAGTCTGACGACGACCTGGGGAACCAGCGTCGAAAATTTACATAATAAATCTACTCATTGTTTCCCAAAGAACTTCTTTACTTCGAATTATAGTTCTTGCGATGCCCGTATTCCAATATATATATATATATATATATATATATATATATATATATAGCACAAATATGTTGCTAAGGGTGCAACAGGCAAGACGCAGACAGCTGTTTCACGGTCGTTACCGATCATCAGTACGTCATATGCCTTGTGCAGTGAGGTACATAAACAAGTCAAACAAGTGCGTATCAATCACTGATGTGGTTAGGATCTCACTCAATCCCATTTGTCCGCCAACCCGCCAGCTAGCTACCGGCGATAAGCGAACGTTGTGTAATAAGACACATACCACATATATAGCACAAAAATTTTGCTAAGGGTGCAACAGGCAAGACGCAGCAGCTGTTTCACGGTCGTTACCGATCATCAGTACATCATATGCCTTGATTAGTGAGGTACATAAACAAGTCGAACGTCTTGCCTGTTGCACACTTAGCAACATATTTGTGCTATATATATGTCCTATGACACAACGTTCGTTTATCGCCGGTAGCTAGCTGGCGGGCGGGCGGGCGGACAAATGGGATCGAGTGAGATCCTTACCACATCAGTGAGTGATACACACTTGTTTGACTTGTTTATGTACCTCACTGCACAAGGCATATGGCGTACTGATGAACGGTAACGACCGTGAAACAGCTGTCTGCGTCTTGCCTGTTGCACCCTTAGCAACATATTTGTGCTATAAATGTTTTATGTGCCCTATGACACAACGTTCGTTTATCGCCGCTAGCTAGCTGGCGGGCGGGCGGGCGGACAAATGGGATCGAGTGAGATCCTAACCACATCAGTGAGTGATACGCACTTGTTTGACTTGTTTATGTACCTCACTGCACAAGGCATATGACGTACTGATGATCGGTAACGACCGTGAAACAGCTGTCTGTGTCTTGCCTGTTGCAACCTTAGCAACATATTTGTGCTATATATGTGTTATGTGTCCTATGACACAACGTTCGTTTATCGCCGGTGGCTAGCTGGCGGGCGGGCGGACAAATGGGATCGAGTGAGATCCTAACCACATCAGTGAGTGATACGCACTTGTTTGACTTGTTTATGTACCTCACTGCACAAGGCATATGACGTACTGATGATCGGTAACGACCGTGAAATAGCTGTTTGTGTCTTGCCTGTTGCACCCTTAGCAACATATTTGTGCTATATATGTGTTATGTGTCCTATGACACAACGTTCGTTTATCGCCGGTAGCTAGCTGGCGGGCGGGCGGACAAATGGGATCGAGTGAGATCCTAGCCACATCAGTGAGTGATACACACTTGTTTGACTTGTATATATATATATATATAAAGCTCATCATCCCCCGAAGAAGAAAGGACGAGTTCATGGACCGGAATGTATTTTGACTGAAGTTTCGGAAACCCCCTCGTTTCCATCATCAGAGTTCTGTGGTTCTGCTGGTCTTGACGTTTTCAGCCTTGACGCCTGCCTGGTATTATATCCCTGCTCGGAGTATGAACTTTGACCTCCCTGTTTGCTGCTGATCAGGTTTAATCTCTCCCTTCGCGTGACATAATTACATTTTGCTGCCGTCATATTTGTTGGCAAGTCAGCGTGAATTGTGGCCTTTCCCTCGTCAGCCAACGGACTGATCAGTCGTTGACGGCCGCGTGAGTTACATTCAGCCTCGTGGGCGTGGTGGTGAGTTGGTGTTCCACGCCGGTTACGTGGCCTCCGGCCGGCTCCTCGCTTCTTTTTCTCTAGTGTCCGTTGTCTGCCATGCTTGGTTTTGCTCGACTGTCCCATTGGCCCTGCCCAAACTGACTCGAGCCTTTTGCGTATCGCCTGGTAGGCGGGATGCAAGTCTATGGCTCTGTTAAGTGTGCCCGTCGAGGACCAACTTTCGAGCAGCAGTTTGGCCATCTTATCGTTGGCTCGGCCGATTACCCTCGTTTTATCAAAGGCGAAACTGTGGTTCTTCTGTTTTATGTGGTCATAGACCATAGACAGATGGTGCCATTACGACCCATCGTATCTGTACGCAGCACCCCAACTTTTGGGTTAACAAAGTGGCTCTATCAGTGATTGTGTTTCCTTACTCAAGATTCAAAGTGGACAGTAAAGTCTGCTGAACAGTTTTTGTCCCACATCCAACACCTGGAAGTGGAGACAGATGAGGTAATGGTGTCATTTGACGTGATCTCATTGTTCACCTCTATTCCGCCCGATCTGGCTATCGACACTTTTGATGGTCTTCTCCGAGAAAAATACGATGAAACCGGCCAACAGCTCAAATGTGTGCACATCATCGAGCTCCGGCGATTGCGTCTTAAAACTTTCTTCAATTTCAACGGCCAAGTTTACGAACAAAAGAAGGGGACACCAATGGGCTCACCTCTATCCGGACTGATTGCAGAAAACGTCTTGCAGAGGCTCGAGCGACTAGTCTTCAGCTCTTGCCCCCCCGACATTCTGGGCCAGATAAGTTGACGACACTTTCGTCATCATCAAACGGAGCGAAGTTTAGTCTTTCAAGTAACTTTGAACTCCATCTTTCCCGAAATCCAGTTTACTATGGAAAAAGAGGTCAACAATCAGTTGCCCTTCCTCGACATACAAGTGACTTAGCTGGCAGATGGGAAAATAAGGACAACGGTCTACCGGAATGTAACTAACACCATGCGTATCCTCCACTTCAGAAGCAACCACCCCGTTGCTCACAAACGCCGTTGTGTCAGAACCCTCTTCCAACGCGTTCAAACACATTTCAGCGACGACAGTGGGAAGAAAGAGGAGACTAAGCACCTGTATGCCCTATTTGAAGCCAACGGTTATCCGAAGCCCTTTATACGCAAGTGTCTTAGGAAGCCCAACCATGAGCGATCGAAAGGAGAAGACCCGAAGTTCTGGCTCGCAATCCCTTATGTACAGAACGTATCAGATGCGACGGCAAGAATCCTGAAACCTTTCGGGATCGGTGTGGCCCATAAACCTGGATCAACAATCAGACACCGCATAATGAGGCCCAAAGAACCGCTTCCAATGACAGAGCAATCAGCAGTAGTTTACAGCATAACATGCCAAAGCTGTTTGGGAAACGGGCAAACGCATTGGCACAAGATTGCATGAACACCAGCTTGCAATTAACCGCAAGGACAAGCTGTCTATGGTCTATGGCCACAAACAACAGAAGAACCACAGTTTCGCCTTTGAGAAAACGAGGGTAATCGGCCGAGCCAACGACAAGATGGCCAGACTGCTGCTCGAAAGTTGGTCCTCGACGGGCACACTTAACAGAGCCATAGACTTGCATCCCGCCTACCAGGCGATACACAAAACGCTCGAGTCAGTTTGGGCAGGGCCAATGAGACAGTCGAGCAAAACCAAGCATGGCAGACAACGGACACTAGAGAAAAAGAAGAGAGGAGCCGACCGGAGACCACGTAACTGGCGTGGAAAACCGACAAAGACAAGGGAGACCCGAATGGCCATTTCTGGCTTATTAGCCGTCATCAGCCAGTCATACCCAATCCCAAGTGTGGCACACCTGGGATTCGAACCCGCGACCTTTGGTATTTGAGTCGAACGCTCATCCATTAAGCCACGGGCTCGTTGCTTTGTCGGTTGCGATCGGGAATATGATGATAGTGTGTGGCTCACCGATCTGCTTAAGGAACATTTATGTTCCGTTGTGCCCTTGAACTCAGACTAGAGTACTCACAGGCAGTCGCATAGCGACGTGTAGCATATGTTGATAATGTGGAACCGACAAAGACAAGGGAGACCGGAATGGCCATTTCTGGCTTATTAGCCGTCATCAGCCAGTCATACCCAATCCCAAGTGTGGCACACCTTGGATTCGAACCCGCGAACTTTGGTATTTGAGTCGAACGCTCTACCATTGAGCCACGGGCTCGTTGATTTTGTCGGTTTTGATCGGGAATATGATGATAGTGTGGGGCTCACCGATCTGCTTAAGGAACATGTCTGTTCCGTTTTGCCCTGGAGCTCAAACTAGAGCACTCGCAGGCGGTCGCATAGTGATGTGAAGCATATAATGAATTTGAATCATATCCTACACGCTCGTTCCGTTGTGCCATTTGACTCATTACAGAGCCCACGCAGTCCGTTACCTGTCCAATCACAGCATCTCGAGAACATACCCTGTCCCCCACCTTTGGTTTTCGGTCCGTAAACCATTGTAATATAATCTTGCAGAGTCTGTTTCAGCGGGTGATAATTTCGGTTCCCATATTTGGCACATACGCAGACGATAATTATTCCAAACTTATTTTCCTTCTTTAGGACACTTCGTGTGTGCTAGCTGCATACCTTCGGTGTTTTCTAGTCAAATCGCTAGGGCTGAAAAGAGCTCAATGCTGGACGAATTAAGGAGTAGGCCAACCAAGTAAATAAGCATGCTTAACTGACACGGAATGGTGCATCTAGAGAATCTGATGAGCGAACTCTTTGCCCTGTTTATCTGCAATTAATATGGTTTTTTAAACGAACTCCTGTGGCGTCAAGATGACAGTGGTCCAGGAGCCATCTCTCGGACCGCATTTACAGTCTACCCAGACTAATTCAAAGGATTTCCAGGTCGTCCAGGCCAGATCTTAACCTCATCAGAAAATATTATCTTAACACAGACTATCTCCTGATGTCTGTCATAAACGTAAATAATGAAGAGTAAGGGCCCGAGAACCGAGCCACAAGGAACAATAGTCCCGTTCACTCAGTCTAATTTATCATCTCCAATACAGACGCATTTTTTCCCTTATTAAAAGGCAGGGAGAGAGAGAGATAAGCCTTATTTTGAAAGCATCATTCCAAAATCTTCAAGCCTCCAGTCTGCGTGCGCAAGAATACCTACGATAAAAACCAAATAACACTGGGAGAGCACAAACGATACACAACGACGGAAACTACAAATTTCGATTTTAGATCAAGTATTGGATCACCTGAGACAGCAACCCAACGTTCTATGCAGAGTAAACGCTCCCATTTTAATGCCGGATCTGCTCCCGATAACCGGTGGACTGTGACGCTCTGAGTAAACTTAGAAGTGACATTTCAAGCAGGTTTTCTATTCACTGGTGAGTACCTTGGAACTAAGGCGAGATGGGCCTTTTAAAGTCCATTTTTAGTAGTTTCAAAGAAAAAGTCAAGTCATTTCAGTGTACGAGGGAAATATACTACCTACAGCCGCATGCTCAACACAGAAACAAGTGTGGTATAAGATATTGGTGTGAGGAATCTACACCTGAAGCCAGCATCAACGGGTTTTTGTGGTTACTGCATTCCCCTTTTTTCGAATGCATCACCCACATGTCAAAACGCAATTTCAGATGGGGCCGCCTAGGTATCCGAAAGGTTTGCCATCTTATGAATTTTCTGACAAACTCGGCAGATGGTAGGTAACAGCATTCCCAAAACCTGATCACCAGCATAGATATTTTTTAACTCTTTGGAAAGTTCTCATACGGGGAAACCAAACAATGAGGGATTTTTAATATTAATGGCCCCCATTCGAGCAACGAACATATTTATTCTTCGCGCTCTCACATGGTGCTTGAATAACCCTACCGCATAAATATATGAAAGGTTTGTACTCTTAGAGATTTTTTGGCAATATCTGTGGATGGTGCGTGACAGTATTCCACAAACCGGGGCAGCAGCCTCGGTCTGTTATAACTCCTTGAAACGTTCCCATACGAAGGTTACCCGAAAAGGAGGATTATTTTCTGTAGGCCGCTTAGGTTAACAGTGCTGTCCTCTTCAGTTATGTACTTTTACTAACCACTCATCCTGCTCAGTTGACCAAGTAAGGCCAATGAGAAACCACCGCAGCGGACATAGTTGTTCGCGTTCACTGCGTTTATCATGGCACTACTGTGAAAAAACATTACCAGCTGCAAGTTCTGAAGTAATTGCGAGAGACAGTGAGAAGAAAAGCGATCGGAATTGTGACGATCGGGGGGATCGGCTCTGCCTGCCCACACAGCACCCACCCACCGCCCGACCTATATCCCTCGCGCCTTCAGAAGACTACAAAAGTTTTTCGAGAAATAGAACGCTCGTTAGAAAAGGTTTTAATCATCTAATCGATAATATTTTAAAGGATTTTAATGGTCTTGAGAGTTTATGTACCACTTCCTAGACCATTGTACGATGATGGGTGCTAAATCCCAGCGTGATTCATTCAGAGCCCGCTGTCAACGCAAAATCCATCCAATCCATTCTGACCAGCTGTAACATCAGGTTGGTGGAATCACGGTTGAATTATTATTGTTTGGCAACTGGAATAATAATTATGTATAGGGAGACAAAGTTTTGGTCTTCCATTGCCATCTACTGAACAAAAAACCACAGTAAGGTTCTTTAAACCTGGTTTATTTAAAGCGCTTTGCTTTGTGTGCAAAAACAAACAGTAAGGTCTGATAAAAACTCCCTCACACCACTTCCATCTCTAGGTCTGGTTGATCTGTTCGTGAAGAGTTGCAGTTCCGTGTTTTTACCCTCCTTCGCTACCAAATTCTCCAATCAACTTTTGCCTTCACACAAATTTTGGTGGAGCTGGGTACAAGGGAGTCTGAGAGCAGATAAATAGAAAGAGGGAGAGGTTGCACCGTGTGCGTTTTTTTCCCTTCTTTTCTGGCGTGGGCACACACAAACACACACACACACACACACGCTCACGAGGAATATGAAATAGACAGGACAAACAAAAGCAGAGCTGGCCACTAGACTGGTGTTTGTGAGAATCGTTTGAGAGGCGGGTTACGAGGGCCTAGGGGTTTGTGCCCGACAACAGCACGTAGGGTTCCTTCGTACACGGTAGCTCACTGCTCTTCGTCTTCTTCACAGGCATCTCGGTGTCTGGCCGAGCGTAAATGAGCAAACGCTTTTTCTCTACCAATGCCTCCTCCTCCTCCTTCTTCTTCCTCGCGGAGAACTGATCTTCCTCCCTCGGTGGTGGTGGTGGTGGTGGTGGGGGCGAGGGCAGACATTGTCTCCCGTGTCTGCTGGGAAAGGCCCACAGCACCTTACCGTTACCGTACTCACCCGACTCCGTGCTCTGAGTGCTCACGGTACAGTTCTCGTCAATCGACGGGCTCTGCGGTGGCGGCACCTGGGTCGCAGCGCAGCCCGTGACGGCGTAGTCATTGGCTACCACTATAGGGTGTGTCGCCATCGCACTTGTCCCTGCTGCCGACAGGCTGTCTGGCCGATGACAGAGGATGATACCGGTTTCTCCGGCCGGTAGACGTACCAACATGGGTGTAACTGCGTGATAACTCGAGGCACTGAGGTCGTCGTAGATGGTTGTGCTGACTGTGCTGGGTGGATAGTGGTGACTGTGACTGACACCGCGCAATTGGTCCTTTGAAGAGCCAAGGTGGCTGGCGGACCAGCGTCGTGCGGCTTCTTGATTCGCATCCTTTGTGGCGGCAGCGACAGCGACAGCGGCAGCGGACGCAGCCGCCGCCGCCGCGGCTCCCGCTGCAACAGACCCCTCAGACGTCTTTAGGCAGTAGACGGACGGAAGGACGTGGCCAGTTACTGGATCGCTGGGCAGAAAGTACTCCCTACTGCCTCTGGCGCTGGAGGTGATGCTGAGAGTCTCGTGAGACCGGGTGGCTGCTATGCAAGTGTGGGCGGGGAGTCTCGATCCTCCGACCCCTCCTGGTGGCAGGCGCACGGGCAGGCACTGGTCCGACTGACTACCTGCAAGTGACTGCACGTCACTTCCGCTGCCTCCTCGGCCCATGAAAGGGCGCACATGGGCGTAGGCAGGTGTGGCGCGGGCGTAGGGCTCGGCGAAATTGGAGGAACAGTCGCTGTGCGGCAGGAAGGTGACTGAACTCTGTGGTTGGTAGTAATAGTGACCAGCCTGGACGGGCAGTGGATGGACAGTCACTTCGGGCTTCTGACAAGGCTTGTCAGCTCTGGACCCCAAACAGAGTAATCTACCGAGACGCTGATCTGGCTTGCCTCTTCTGAGTGATTCTGCAAAATGGAAAAATGTGTACAATTTTCACCTTTGAACCTTAACTGCCACTTATTTTTTGCTCTCTATTCTCATGTTAATTTTCCTATGTGTACACCGGTTTGCCTATTTTGCTTATTATTTACTAATTTTTGTGTATTCAAATTACAATAATACGGTCATCTGCGCATTACACTAGTCCACGTTCGAAGTCATACTCATTCAGTTGGGTGTCTAATGAGACCCACAGCTGGAAACCTCACAGCGCCTGACTGCATACGGAAGTACAGACCTATGATGGAGGATAATTATTTGGGATGACTGAAAATTTCTCAATATAACGACACAATGATGGCAGGAAATTTACGGAGTGAACTCACTGAAGTAGGAACTTGTAAGGCAACAGCGCAAAATGAGGGCGGAATTCACGAGCATTGTGAGCACAACCACAATAATCAACACCAGGATGACTTCCGGTTGCGTATGAGACAGCACTAAAATTCAACGCAAGCAAGTTTTTAAAATTTTACTTCATTATTAGAAGAGCTTACAAAAAATTGCAAGTATTCATTTTTAAAAGAAAAAAAGTGTTTAAGCCGTTTGATCCTGTTCGCTTAAGCATGCGAGCGTTGCTGCAGAACTTCAATTGCAGATGGTTCTGAAGATCACATGCTATGAGCCAGCAATGGCCATTCCAATTTCCCTCGTCTTTGTCGGCATTGCTAATCTGCCTCTTCTAATATCCCCTGTGCAGCTGCTGGCTTGGTTCAAGGCAGAGCCGGGCGAGTGAGTTCTGCATATGGGCATATTCCTGATCTCGACCGGCAAGACAACTAGCCCATGGCTCAATGTTTAGAACGTTGGATGATCACAGGTTTGAGCCTCGGCTGGGGCAACCACTAGGTTTTGGTATGACTGGCTAATGACAATTAATGAACCTGAAATGACCATTTCAGTCCCTCCTATCTTTGTTGGCCTTGTTCAGATGCCCACCCCGTCCCACATAGCATGAGAGGCATGGAGACGGTGCCCTGCGTGTGAGCTAGTTTACCGTGATATTAGACTTGTGACCAATCCATCGCACCCTTCCTTTCCTCAATCAATCTCATACCAGAGGCCGGAGGGAGGGGGTTCGGTTCATCGGTGGGTTTCCCAGGGCTCCCGTAGTGCTGGTAGATATCGGCTCAAATATTCATATAAACTTTCGGAGCTAGCCTGAAAGGCTCTGCTCCGAATTAGGTGCGCTACGTTCATGCAGTAATTTCGTCGGAAAGTAAATGAGGAAACTGTAGTTCAGCTACCAGAAGACGGAGAACGCTGAGTAAGCCCCCGATGAGCCGAGTCCCACTCAGCTGCGCCATGTAATGGCTCAAGACCAGAGAAGCATGTTTGTCGGGTTTTTATTAGCTATCCCCCATGCTGTTTGAATTGTAAATCGTTCAGTAATTTATACTAATAACTGTCTGTCGACAGCTTGCGAATATTATGCGGTTAATCCGCGATAGCTGATGCAGTTCACCTCAAGTATTCATAAAAACTTTCAAATCGAGCCTAAAAAGCTATACTCTGAAGGATTTACTTCAAGCCCGTGTATTAATCTAAGAAATTAAAGAAAAACACCAGGAATTCGCTTCTCATTCGCATTTGCAGTAATGCTGTCCATTTGTTAGTTATAATGCCTGAGATGGAGAGTACTTAGGTTTTGTAAAAATTTACTAACCCTCCATTGAGTTTACTAGGAATCGGCTTCCTGGTGTTCATAAATGGCTGCGATATACACGTGCATTTAGATTACTCTTCCAGCATGGATTAAATGAAAAAGTACTTAACAAGGTTTTGTGGCTATTTCTAGGCAGTATCATTAAATTAATTTAACAATAGATTTGAAAAATAAAAAGCCAAATACAATTTAAATTTCAGAATTTTTGGAAATATAATTTGAGCCGATTGTAAGCACTATTTCACCGAAGCTTTCACCAGCCTATAAGGAATCAGGAATTATTTTGAAATTGTGTTTCATGCAACTTCGTTTGGAAAGCGCTCTTGAGCAGTCCCTGCATTTTGAAAGCAGCTGCATCTACGAATGGCAGAAAGGATAGGAGCGAATTCACGGCTAGGAAGATCCCGAAAAACGCACTGTGGAGAAACGATCTTTTTACGGAGAAGTCAAGGATCGGATGTCTGGGACCATTGGCTGCATCCAGAGGCTTGACTCCAAGAAAAAAATAAGTGCCACTGTTGCCATGATGTCCTTTCAGTCGCAAAAAGATGCTTATAGCGGTATGCTAATCTGGTTAAGCTCTGAACAGTTATGAAAACATTGAGCAGATTTTATTATCGAGTTAAATAGTAAGCGCCACCTCATTTCTGGCATCACAAAACTAGGCGAAATATTTTGGCAGCCACCTGACAAGTCAGGCCATGAGCCAACTCCTTTCAACTAATTCTTTCGAGTGTTTGGGCGCACAGCTTTCACCTGATTAATAGTCTCTATAAATTTTAAAATCTTCTCTACAGAAGGTCGTCAATTAGAACAAACCAGATCAATCTTCCAGGTGGAAATCTGCACTTTGTCGTGCCTGGAAACTATAAACACTACCGCAAAAACGTTTTATGACACAAGAATTGCTTCATGGATGACAGCTGCGCAATTGACTCGCGGCAAAACTCAACTGAATGCGAAAAACACGCATAGACGGTTTTTTCAAAAGCAATGGTGAAACGTTCCCTTGATACACCGAGCAATATTGTACAGTAACAAGTCTATCGCATTTATTCAGATTTCATAGGGGAAAAGAAGCCAGCCGGTATAAAAGACATGCACTTACCCTGCTCTGAGTACAAAATGTGCAATTCTGTTGGAAGAATATATTTTGCAAACAAAACCAATCCCATATCGAGCCAAAGTTAAAAAAACATTTCTTCTAGGAGGTCACATATTGAATATCGTACGGTTTAATTGCGGTATACAGTTTAACCCTAACACGAAACTGCATAAGTTTAATATTTTACAACTTTTAACTGTGTAGGACTTTTCGTTAAAAAAGACTAAAAGTATGCATTATTAAAGTTCAACATAACCTAAATTGAATAATAGCATGCTAGTTAAATGCTGACAGAAGTAAACTAACGAGTTCTAAAACGTGCTTCAGAAGAAGATGCGATTGTTAGAAGAAGAAATTGATTGACCAGAGCTTTCGGATTTTCCCTCAGAATCCCCTATGACTGCGAGCCCAATTGCGCGAGTAATCGTCACACCAGGACTCAAGAGCGGGGATGAAATCATGTCAATTAACGCCGCGGGTACGGACTGACAAGCTTTAATCGTATCAACCACGATACTGAGCGATATACTATAGGGTTGCTAATTATCACAGGTAAGTGGTTGGCTGGCTACTGCATCATAGAATTACTGTGCTCCTTCGCCCAACTATACTTTTCTATGGTGCTTTCTGCGGATTGGATTGAATGAGATTCGGAAAGTCTGGACAAATTAACTTCCTGTTCCAGTGATTGCATCTTCTGCTTTTCTATTATATGACCGTAACATGGTTGAGAGGGTGACTTCACCACTGTCGGCACTACAACATCACCTGGATAGTCAGTTTACTAGAACTACGTACATAAAAAGGCTCGCAGGTTTTTCGGTGTTTTGGCAGGTCTCAAATTTGTTATACAATATTTTGCGATGAAAAAAAGACGCTTTTTGCGGGTTTTATTTTTATTTTGAAAAAAGCGTTCGATTGTTTTTTTTCAGATTACAATTGGAGCGCACTACATCGAGGAATCTTAAGACAAATATTTTGAATTTCTTTAATCAAACATCTTTCAAGTACTTTCCGTGCACCATTTACTCGAAAATTATCAGAGCCATTAGACAACAAATATATCCTATTAAATAGGTCAGATAGCGCAATGTTTTAGCAACCACGATT
Organism: Schistocephalus solidus; assembly: GCA_017591395.1. Classification (NCBI taxonomy): domain Eukaryota; kingdom Metazoa; phylum Platyhelminthes; class Cestoda; order Diphyllobothriidea; family Diphyllobothriidae; genus Schistocephalus; species Schistocephalus solidus. Next base: position 72,412 of record WEDG01002656.1, on the reverse strand, counting down.
GATATGTTCTAACCAAGCCTCCTATTTCGGAGATATTGATGCTGGAAAACGTGATAATACAGGACGTTTGCTTACTGTTTAAAATGTAGAGCCCATTCTCTCTGTTGCGGTCCATGGGGCCATTCGAAACAGCAATTGCGTCGACTATAATGAGAAAATGATCAATTTGCAATGCTAGTTGAAGGTATTAAATGATATACTCTTCAAAAACACTGGCTGAACAAACCTAGATTTGGAAAATAACAACAAAGGCTTTAAGAGGAAAATTTCTTACTTTATAAAAAAGGCAGTGGCGATACCTAAAATATAGCTTTAAACCTAAATGACGCTTTTTTGCAAAAGAGCCATATAAAACATGAGAAGTTTAATTCGAAAGAGAAAATCAAATGTTCTCTCACTGGGTGGTTACGACTATTCGAGTTGGATATCTGATACAATAAAATATATTGTTTGCGTGCGTTACAAACCAACTTATCTCTCACTCCTCACATAATCAATAGTTTAAGGAGAAATCGAAACTAGATTTGGAGGGAGATTCCTTTGCCAGTATTTAGTTTTACCCCCAAATCAAAGCTTTTGTTCGGAACTGGCCGCTGAACATGGTTTCATGGAGCGACAGAGAGGGGAGTTCGTTAGTGACACGAAGTGTCAGACCAAAGTAACGCATCGATATGAAAATGCCCCGAAACCCTCGAAATATTATTGCCACACGGCATACACTATTTTCTGAACTACAAATGACTCATGGACAAAGATGACATTTTATTTTTGACGTTTTCGAGTGATGGCTTGGTTAACCACTGTTAAAGCAAACCTAAAAATCTAAAAGAGCATAAAACAGAAAAAAACACCAGACCGAGCCAACCCACAGGTGTACATCCACCATCCCGCCCCGCTCTCGAGGTGATGACTCATAAAATACGCAGCTGCCAACCCCATTAACAGTCCGTCAAAGGCGGAGAGAGAGTGAAAAAAAATCAATCAGAAGACAAGTTGGCAAACGTACGCATGCTTTGGATAAATTCTCGTCGGGCCAGCGCATAACGTCTGTTTTTATAAACAAGTAGGGGGTGGGGTTACACGCACGGAGGAGTGCATGTAGTTAAGCGACTGGTGGTCACACAAATCACAGCGCTTGCAGGATGTTTTTTGCGTGCATGGCAGTTCAACCGTCGATTTCAACGAGGTCCACCGTATGCTCCACACCAGGTGGTTGAGGGACGGTGACTTGCGCGTGAATTAGATTTAAGTGATAGTAGCCTTGCGCTGCGGCTACCGCAATCTCTCCTCCTCCCCCACCTGAGCCCGGTTTCAAGACAGAGTCAAGAAGACCGGAGATGGGAGAGGGCGCAGGTGGCTGGCGCGGCCGGAGCCGCCCCTGGGCGTGCCAACACACCTGGCTCGGATCCCACGGAGTGGGAGTGCCATAAAGGCCACATTAAGAAGGAGCCATTGCAGCCTGACTCTCAGTCCGCCAGTCAGCCACTCCACACAAAAAACATATTGGGCTGACCACGCGGTCCGAGTTATCCCGTCAGTTGGCAACCTTCGAAGCCACGGCTTTTAGCGCACCGTGATAGTTTCAAGTGCGTCAGATTGTTTATAGTGAGGAATATGCGCTGAGCTATCGACCTCACATTCTTCCCCACCCCCACAGTCAGACTACTGTCCGAGCCGATCAGTTGCCTGATGTGGGAGTGGGCGCATTGGCTGACGGATCGGCGTACCCGTCTTCGCGCGCCACAGCACGACCTGGCCCCCATAACGCACACACCAGGATTCACAAACTCAGGGGATATGGAGCAGCCATCAACGTCTGACTGCCAGTCCACTGGTCAGCCACTCGACACACACAGCACATACACTGAGCCGACGGCGTGGTCTGGTGGAAGCGTCAGATTGGCAGACTTCCCAGCCACGGTTTCAAGGAGACCGCGATATACTCTGGTAAATGGTGATTGTGAGGTAGTTGTCGATGTATTGGTGTAGGTAGTGTGCGCTGATATAGCTTAGCCTCCGGTGGTTTACCGGAGGTTGTCGTGGAAGCGCATGTGTCCTTATAAGCCCATGCGGTGTGTAAATATGCGAGAGATGTGAGGGCAGTGAAGGCGGGCGCGTCGACTGTAGGTCGGAGCCCCAGGCACTGGTTCACCAGCCTCCGTGCAATGGATTCGCAGGTGACCGACCAGGCCGATGCGTGAGTTGAAGTTGCGGGCGCAGTGTGGGCAGGAGAAATCGGTAGAGGCTGGGGCGATGTCATTCATGGTAGTCGGGTGGCAGGGGCGCTAAGAATGGCAGGAGCGGAGGGTGTGCATGGTGTATCGGTGTTGTTGGCATTGTGGTGAATTCCGCTGTCATGGATATGCATGTGACAGAATAGGCCCATGCGATGAGTGAATGCGCGAGTATAGTGAGGGCAGTGGAGGCGACGATCTCTGCTGTGTGATGGTGCACCAGGCACTGGCTCACCGGTCTCTGTACGATGTATTCGCAAGTGACCGACCAGGCCAATGCGTGAGGTGAATGTGCGGTCGCATTGAGTACAGCTTAGGAGAGATTCCCCATCGCTGATGGTGATGGTGGTGGTAGTGAAAGCGAACACGGCGGTGGTTGCGGTGGTGGGGGTAGCAGGCGATGAGTAGATGGATGTGGTCTCTATGATGGTGGGAGTAATGGAATTGATGCCAGGAGTGAGGGTGGGAGAGTCAGAGGGATGGTTGGCAGAATTTGACGTAGAAATTGGAATTGTCGGATTGTTGGTGCATTGCGTCTGAAGATTTCCAACCAGGCCGATTCGCGCGCGGAAGCTGCGTTGACAGCGTGGGCATGTTGGCAGGGTCTGGGCCTTGGCGGTGTTGGTCCGGGGCGCTGGTGACTTTCGTGCCGCTCTTTTGGCCTTGGCGGCGGTGATCCGGTTGGCCTCATAGATTGCCGAACCAGTCTTCACTGATCTTCTCCATGCTGGTCTATCCTGGGCGAGGCCCTCCCAGGTCGCCGAGTTGATTTGCAGTTGCTTCAGCGATTTCTTCAAAGTGTCCTTGTAGCGTCGTTTTTGACCTCCCTGCCGGCGAGAACCCGTAGCGACATCTCCGTAGAAAAGTCATTTGGGTAGTCGCTCGTCGTCCATTCTTACCAGGTGGCCGCTCCATCGCAGTTGCACTTGCCTCAGCATGGCATGGATGCTGAGGATTCAGGTCCACTCCAGGACTTCTGAGTCCGGGATCCTGTCTTGCCATCTCAGCTTCAGTATTCTGCGGAGGCAGCTGAGATGAAAGTAATTCAGCTTCCTGGCTTGGTTCGAGTAGACTGTCCAGGTTTCCGCTCCGTAAAGGAGTGTCATCAAGACGACGGCCTTGTACATATTCAGTTTGGTGTTCAGGTGAATACCGTGGCGATTCCACACGGAGGCCTGCAGCCGGCCGAAGGCCTGACTAGCTTGGAAAGATCCGTTCGGCAACCTCGTCATCGATTCTCGTGTTGCGCGACATCGTGCTTCCTAGATAAGCGAAGGTTTCCACGTTTGTGAGTTGAGCACCGTTGACATTGATTCGAGGAGCATTGCATTCCGCGCTGGGTGGCGGCTGGGGCATGACAACCATTTTGGCTGTACTGATTGTTAATCCAAAATCGGCGCAGCCTCCGGCGAAGAGGTCCATGCTCCTTTGCATGTCCTCCTCTGTCACGGTGTTAAGGGCGCAGTCGTCCGCGAAGAGCAAGTCATGGACTGTAGTCGTAGACATGCGCGTTGGAGCCTGCATACGCCGACTGTTGAGAAGGTGCCCGTCAGTTCTGTAGGCGATGCGGATACCAGGCTGCTCATCACGGTAGGTGTCCATCAGCATAGCCGAGAACATGAGACTGAAGAGGGTGGGGGCCAGTACGCAGCCCTGCTTCACTCCGTTGGTCACTGCGAATGCTTCGGATACCGTCCCGTTGTAAGTGACGCCCACCGTCATCCCGTCATGAAGCTGACGCACCATGCGCGCATAGGACCGCTTTCGTCAACCTGAATGCAGTCGCTTCGGCCGTTGCTAACAGACCCTAACAGGTACTTTGGTGGGACCTTATAAATCACACGGAAGGCTTCGTTGGGGTCCACGTGATGGCCAGTATCCGCAAGGTGCTGTGTTTGCTCGTAACATCGCCTCTTCTTAGCAATGCCGAGAGGTGTTCCCTTATTCTTTAAGCTGGACACTCTCTCGTGCCACCAATGTAACCTCTTCTATAGGAAAAACTAAATCACTGACTTGACACATCATTCGTTTTTCCTATTTTTACTATTTGACACTGGTCAGCTGATCAACCAACCCGAATCGTAAGTAGCATACCGAGTACGCTGCGGTCAACCCTCTCGTTCTCGAAGGATCAGCCGGAATTTTCGAATTTTTCCAAACTCAGCTGTACCCCTATTGTAATGCTTGAGGTCAAATAGGTGACATGCTTCGTTTTCAAAAATAACCCCTACCCCAAGTGTCCTCCAAACTTAAAATTTCGCTTGCTTGTATGCAAACGATCTAGTGCTACTAAAAGGAGCGAACGTGTGAACCTAATTGCTTCCCTGTGGATAACAGCGGATAGATGACGTGTGTACTGCGTGCAGACCGCTGGATAAAATCTTTTGTTCCGTTAAAACTATACATGCTATGATGTGGATTTTCGGTTTTCTTTTTCTGTAGTTGTAAGACACACACTTCCCCCCTCCTCCTCCTCCTCCCACTCATCATCATCATCAAAAAACACAACAGCAATATCCACTTCAGCCCATTTGATGAACGCTGAGAGTAGGTTGTCTTAAAGTTAGGATTATTTCCCCTTTTCAAAACCCGAATAACTCTAGGTAGGAATGCGATGATGATGTATATAGACAATAGATTTTAATTTCCTCATCTTTTACTCAGGACAACTTTGAAGCTCTCTCATCTACCTAATTTCTCAATCTTCCTTTGTTCGCCTGGAAGTCAATCACATGCAAGCAATTAAAATCAGCCGAAGTTCACTGAGCCATTTAATTATCTGAACGCTAGGCCCTAGAAAAGTCCGTTTTCGTAAATTAAGGAACTTTTTCCACCGCTGTCCTCCAGTGGTTGTAAAGTTTGCGCTTCGATTATGCCAGAGTTAAAATTTGATTGGTCTGTGGTTTTTATATCGAGCAGTTTTATAACACAAGACGCCTTTTCGGGGTATAAAAACGTAAATTTAACTGAAAGCCCTCGCAGGCGCGATCTACTGTTTGTGAGTCGAAACCCAAACTGCATTTGTTAAAGCTGACGGGTCGGTAACCCGATACATTCCCCTGCAAGTCATTCCCATGTCCTCTTTACCAAATATGCGCAGTAGATCAAGTCTAAGCAATCGGTTGGAATTTACAGTGCATTCGATGGTTGTTAACCTACGATTTGCGGGGCCATTAATATGAGTAATCGATGAAAGGTACGCTCTCGGATAGCAGGGCTGCCTTGTAGATAGGGGGCGATTATGCACTCAGAGTGCCACCTCGGCCAGAACGGAGGGGTTTGGCTAGGGGGCGGGTGGTAGGTCGGGACGATGGGAGGTGGTGGTGGCGGTGGTGGAAGAGGCAAAATAGACTCCCTGTGGTTTCTACACAGATAAGTGATATCCCGAATAAGTTTCGCACACACCCTCCCCCGGGCATTTAAGAAGAAAGCCCTACGCTTTGGCCACGTGGGAGTTATACGCAAAAGGATCTGTTTAGCCGACCTCATTCTCCACACGAAAGCTTATTTACTAGCCAAGCATCAAGTCTTGACCTTGTCTAGGCAAGAAATCAAACCCTCTTCTGGGAGGTAAACCAATTTCTTCGTCAGATCGCCGACATCACAAGCTGTTCCTTGGATATTTTGAAGTCAGAACTGTTAGATATATCCTGGCATAGGTTACCGAAACATTTCCATCTGGTCAGGTTGAATACTGCGACCTGATAGAAGCCTTTAGGAAGTTTTCTACGAATGGACGTCATTTAGCAAGGAAAAGCATATTTAAAGGGGAAGTTAGGATAGGACAACACAAACCGCAGCACGGGAAAGTTCAAGGTCGTTTAGCTGTTTCCTATGCGGAGAAATTGGTGACGTCATTTTGAATGCATATTCAACCAAGTGCCACTTTAAAAAAGGACAAGTAATCAAACTTTCCGAAATCAAACTTTCCGAAATCGAAAAAAATTGGCAAATGTGCCCAAGCCTTGCTGGCGAGGGCAGTTAATGGGCGATATAATATAAACAAATGGGCATCTACCATGAAAAATATTGATGAAAAACGTGTCTGGGCTTTAAGTTAGCGACTGCGTTTTTATTATGGTCTATCACGCTAACCCAAAATGTACTACTGGGGACCTACGAGAATTTGCAGTATTTTACTGGTGATTCCACCCTGGCTGATGGACTCCGGCCCTATGAACTTTCCGTTCACATATGTAAACCTAAGTTTATACTGATGCACTATGAGGCAGTGATTCATATCTGAGGAAAGGAAAAAACAGCATTTTCTAAGACTCTACTGCATATCTTGTTAGGATTTGCGGACCAGAATTATAGACCAGCATTTGCTGAACTGAGAAGGAAAAAATAATCTCAGTATCAATACCAACTCCACTCAGGATTTATGATAATTTTATAAAGATGCATAAATTTGAAAAAAACCTAGCTGAACGGTAACGTACCCTTTGACAAAAGTGTGTAAAGTACATGTGCGATGCAATCTAATCCGAGCAACCTACCTTCCGTATCTCTCAATGCGTCTGCAGCAATTGACTCCACTGTAACTGACTCCGTAGTTATAGACTGTGTCGGGGGGGCCACCGGAAAAGGCGGAAGTTTCGTTAAACTCTGCTGCTCCGCTGCCTGAAGCAGCAGAGGCCGCGATCTGACGCCCTGGTACTCACAACTCCAGATCCCTGTACTGTCCAAGGCTTCCATGTTCACTGTGTACTTGACAAGGATCGTGGCGGAGTTGAGGATTCGGTAATCACAGGACTTCACCACGTTGCCCAGTATCTGGGGCACTTTGCAGACAGTGGCGCTGCCCTCACCCTCAAATGTGCAGCTGGGCGTACAGTCAAAGTAGCAAATGGACGTCTGCACCTGTAAAATTAGATAGATGAGAGAGCATCAACGTTATCCTGAGTAAAAGATGTGGAAATTAAAATCCATTGTATATATACTTTTCTCCTCATATCGCATTCCTACCTAAGTTATTCAGGTTTTGAAAAGGGAAAATAACCCTAATTTTAGGACCCCCTTCTCTCAGCGTTCAACGGATGGGCCATAATTCTCTAGTTGAACCCAATCTGTTCTGTCCTGAAGTGGATAATGTTGTTGTGTTTTCAATAATAATGATGATGATGATGATGATGATGATGATGATGATGATGATGATGATGATGATGATGATGATGATGATGATGATGATGATGATGATGATGATGATGATGATGATGATGATGATGGTGATGATGATGATGATGATGATGATGATGATGATGATGATGATGATGATGATGATGATGATGATGATGATGATGATGATGATGATGATGATGATGATGATGATGATGATGATGATGATGATGATGATGATGATGATGATGATGATGATGATGATGATGGTGGTGATGATGATGATGATGATGATGATGATGATGATGATGATGATGATGATGATGATGATGATGATGATGATGATGATGATGATGATGATGATGATGATGATGATGATGATGATGATGATGATGATGATGATGATGATGATGATGATGATGATGATGATGATGATGATGATGATGATGATGATGATGATGATGATGATGATGATGATGATGATGATGATGATGATGATGATGATGATGATGATGATGATGATGATGATGATGATGATGATGATGATGATGATGATGATGATGATGATGATGATGATGATGATGATGATGATGATGATGATGATGATGATGATGATGATGATGATGATGATGATGATGATGATGATGATGATGATGATGATGATGATGATGATGATGATGATGATGATGATGATGATGATGATGATGATGATGATGATGATGATGATGATGATGATGATGATGATGATGATGATGATGATGATGCAAAGGGGTACGTTACCGTTCAGCTAGGTTTTTCAAATTTATGCATCTTTATAAAATTATCATAAATCGTGAGTGGAGTTGGTATTGATACTGAGATTATTTTTCCTTCTCCAGTTCAGCAAATGCTGGTCTATAATTCTGGTCCACAAATCCTAACAAGATATGCAGTAGAGTCTTAGAAAAATGCTGTTTTTCCTTTCCTCAGATATGAATCACTGCCTCATAGTGCATCGAAAGTATAAACTTAAGAGTTTACATGTGTGAACGGGGGAAAGTTCATAGGGCCGGAGTCCATCAGCCAGGGTGGAATCACCAGTAAAATACTGCAAATTCTCGTGAGGTCCCCAGTAGTACGATTTTGGGTTAGCGTGATAGACCATAATAAAAACGCAGTCGCTAACTTAAAAAGCCAGACACGTTTTTCATCAATATTTTTCATGGTAGATGCCCATTTGTTTATATTATATCGCCCATTAACTGCCCTCGCCAGCAAGGCTTGAGGCACATTATAATTTTTCGATTTCCGGAAAGTTTGATTTCGGAGAAAGTTTGATTACTTGTCCTTTTTAAAGTGGCACTTGGTTGAATATGCATTCAAAATGACGTCATGAATTTCTCCGCATAGGAAACAGCTAAACGACCTTGAACTTTCCCGTGCTGCGGTTTGTGTTGTCCTATCCTAACTTCCCCTTTAAATATGCTTTTCCTTGCTAAATGACGTCCATTCGTAGAAAACTTCCTAAAGGCTTCTATCAGGTCGCAGTATTCAACCTGACCAGATGGAAATGTTTCGGTAACCTATGCCAGGATATATCTAACAGTTCTGACTTCAAAATATCCAAGGAACAGCTTGTGATGTCGGCGATCTGACGAAGAAATTGGTTTACCTCCCAGAAGAGGGTATGATTTCTTGCCTAGACAAGGTCAAGACTTGATGCTTGGCTAGTAAATAAGCTTTCGTGTGGAGAATGAGGTCGGCTAAACAGATCCTTTTGCGTATAACTCCCACGTGGCCAAAGCGTAGGGCTTTCTTCTTAAATGCCCGGGGGAGGGTGTGTGCGAAACTTATTCGGGATATCACTTCTCTGTGTAGAAACCACAGGGAGTCTATTTTGCCTCTTCCACCACCGCCACCACCACCTCCCATCGTCCCGACCTACCACCCGCCCCCTAGCCAAACCCCTCCGTTCTGGCCGAGGTGGCACTCTAGTCATAATCGCTATCTACAAGGCAGCCCTGCTATCCGAGAGCGTACCTTTCATCGATTACTCATATTAATGGCCCCGCAAATCGTAGGGTTAACAACCATCGAATGCACTGTAAATTCAACCGATTGCTTTGGAGCTTGATCTACTGCGCATATTTGGTAAAGAGGACATGGGAATGACTTGCAGGGGAATGTATCGGGTTACCGACCCGTCAGCTTTAACAAAATGCAGTTTGGGTTTCGACTCACAAACAGTAGATCGCGCCTGCGAGAGCTTTCCAGTTAAATTTACGTTTTTATACCCCGAAAAAGGCGTCTTGTGTTATAAAACTGCTCGATATAAAAACCACAGACCAATCAAATTTTAACTCTGGCATAATCGAAGCGCAAACTTTACAACCACTGGAGGACAGCGGTGGAAAAAAAGTTCATAATTTACGAAAACGGACTTTTCTAGGGCCTAGCGTTCAGATAATTAAATGGCTCAGTGAACTTCGGCTGATTTTAATTGCTTGCATGTGATTGACTTCCAGGCGAACAAAGGAAGATTGAGAAATTAGGTAGATGAGAGAGCTTCAAAGTTGTCCTGAGTAAAAGATGAGGAAATTAAAATCTATTGTCTATATACATCATCATCGCATTCCTACCTAGACTTATTCGGGTTTTGAAAAGGGGAAATAATCCTAACTTTAAGACAACCTACTCTCAGCGTTCATCAAATGGGCTGAAGTGGATATTGCTGTTGTGTTTTTTGATGATGATGATGAGTGGGAGGAGGAGGAGGAGGGAAGTGTGTGTCTTACAACTACGGAAAAACCGAAAATCCACATCGTAGCATGTATAGTTTTTAACGGAACAAAAGATTTTATCCAGCGGTCTGCACGCAGTACACACGTCATCTATCCGCTGTTATCCACAGGGAAGCAATTAGGTTCACACGTTCGCTCCTTTTAGTAGCACTAGATCGTTTGCATACAAGCAAGCGAAATTTTAAGTTTGGAGGACACTTGGGGTAGGGGTTATTTTTGAAAACGAAGCATGTCACCTATTTGACCTCAAGCATTACAATAGGGGGTACAGCTGAGTTTGGAAAATTCGAAAATTCCGGCTGATCCTTCGAGAACGAGAGAGGGTTGACCGCAGCGTACTCGGTATGCTACTTACGATTCGGGTTGGTTGATCAGCTGACCAGTGTCAAATAGTAAAATAGGAAAAAGACGAATGATGTGTCAAGTCAGTGATTTAGTTTTTCCTATAGAAGAGGTTACATTGGTGGCACGAGAGAGTGTCCAGCCAAAGAATAAGGGAACACCTCTCGGCATTGCTAAGAAGAGGCGATGTTACGAGCAAACACAGCACATTGCGGATACCGGCCATCACGTGGACCCCAACGAAGCCTTCCGTGTGATTTATAAGGTCCCACCAAAGTACCTGTTAGGGTCTGTTAGCAACGGCCGAAGCGACTGCATTCAGGTTGACGAAAGCGGTCCTATGCGCGAAAAACATCCTGCAAGCGCTGTGATTTGTGTGACCACCAGTCGCTTAACTACATGCACTCCTCCGTGCGTGTAACCCCACCCCCTACTTGTTTAAAAAAACAGACGTTATGCGCTGGCCCGACGAGAATTTATCCAAAGCATGCGTACGTTTGCCAACTTGTCTTCTGATTGATTTTTTTTCACTCTCTCTCCGCCTTTGACGGACTGTTAATGGGGTTGGCAGCTGCGTATTTTATGAGTCATCACCTCGAGAGCGGGGCGGGATGGTGCATGTACACCTGTGGGTTGGCTCGGTCTGGTGTTTTTTTTTCTTTTATGCTCTTTTAGATTTTTAGGTTTGCTTTTAACAGTGGTTAACCAAGCCATCACTCGAAAACGTCAAAAATAAAATGTCATCTTTGTCCATGAGTCATTTGTAGTTCAGAAAATAGTGTATGCCGTGTGGCAATAATATTTCGAGGGTTTCGGGGCATTTTCATATCGATGCGTTGCTTTGGTCTGACACTTCGTGTCACTAACGAACTCCCCTCTCTGTCGCTCCATGAAACCATGTTCAGCGGCCAGTTCCGAACAAAAGCTTTGATTTGGGGGTAAAACTAATTACTGGCAAAGGAATCTCCCTCCAAATCTAGTTTCGATTTCTCCTTAAAGGACTGATTATGTGAGGAGTGCGAGATTAGTTGGTTTGTAACGCACGCAAACAATATATTTTGTATTGTATCAGATATGCAACTCTTTATAGACGACACAAGTGCTGTTTCAAATCGCCCAGTCTATCAAAAAGGAGAGGTGGAGCTCTGATGTTTCGGAAGTACACATGATCCCAACATCAGAAACAGTCGTTATACTACCGCTTACTTTCCCCCTTCGCTCTTAATTGATTAACAGCTGCTCGTTATTCCGCATTCACCACGCGAATATTGGCATTATAATCAGCGCCCTGGGCGACTGTCGTAAATATGACTCGGCAAATTGTCTCCTCAGCACTATCATTAGAGCCTGTATTTAGTCGCGCCGACCTCGCGTGACTAATTACTTTGACAGCCGGTAGGACACGTGACCTCCGAAAGTACCTCTCGGATGAAAAACCGTGTAAGGTTAATATCAAACATGGTGCTTCAGGAGAGTCGCCCATGAGCTAGAAGTGAATAGATTAGTAAACTGAATGTGAATGTCAGAAAAAAAACAGCGCTAAACGTGAACTCTCCAATGTCCTTGGATGAGTTCTCCATATAATGCTTTTAAACAACCCGTTTGTACCTGTGGGTCACAACTTCTACCGTCGTGATAACCATGGTGTATGCTCAATTTTATCTATTAAAACTGCTAGAGAAACACAAATAGTTGCGCACTTGAAACATTCAACTCCACCCAATGAGAAGCCATTTAAAACGGATGAGATGTTGGAAACTTTTTGTTCCAGTTTCATGCAGTCGCCGAATTTTTTAATCGCGCTATCACCTATCGGTGAAGTCTATTTTATCAGAAGTAGGTTTCACGGACGGTGTACCTTGCAGGTCCACACCGCGAGAGTCGTGGCCTGAACCGCTGCCAAATCAGCTTCTTTTTGCATTGAATCCGGCTCAAGTGCTCTGTGATAATCCCAGAGGTATATGGCTTAGCGTCCCTCCTCCTCAGCCATCTCAGCGGCCATCTAGAAGAAGGATTCCTGCTAGAAAGTCCATGTGGCTTCTGAAGAGACCACGGCACTACGGTGATGATCTTCACCACCCGACAGCCGCAAGATAAGTTCCAAGTAGATGCGAACCCACCTCTATAGTACCTACCTGGAAATGAAACAGCCTTCGATACGGTGAATAACGATTAATTCTGGAAAATAATTAAGAAATTCCAATGCTCTGAGCGATTTACGCACATGCTGTCGAAGAAGTGTTTGCAGGACCAACATACAGCAGACATCGTTGCATCCACCACCCTAACTGCCCTCGCACATTCAGTCACCTTATGGTTCTATTCGGCCACATGCCTATCCATGACAGTCGAATCTGCCACGATGCCGACACACCTAATACGTCATGCACACCCACCAACACTCCCATCCACAGCCCTCCCAGAAGTGCAACCATCAGTGAGAGCTGTACAAACCCCGCCGACTCAGGTCTTCTTGACCTATCCTGTCACCCGTGCCAACGCATCTTCACATCACGCATAGGCCCGCGCGTCCATCGCATGGAGACGGATGAAGCAGTACCTGGGGCTCCGACACACTCACCACATCCGCTTCCGCTGCGCACGCACACATTCACTCGCCGTATCCACGACGTTCTGCGGTAAATCACTACACACTTGCCCACATCACCCAGCATTCTCCCCACCAGCGCATGCATCACAAATGCACCTCCACCATCAACACCCCGATGCAGTCATTTCCCACGTAATTGAGAAGCACTCCTACGCATGTCAAATCTCCCGGATATACGTCAATTCTGGTCAAGTGTAGGCTGTGATCGTGCGGTATGTGCTGCGTTGTTTTCGATTAATCAGCTAAAATGTCATAATACCTCAGTTCTGTATGCATGTGCTGACGTCTTAAATGCGCGTTAACTGAAACAGGAGAAACCTTGACTGTTGTCGTCATCTCAAACTAGCTCAAATTATCAAAAATTGAAAGGTTAATATGTCCTATTTTTAAGGTAAATATGCACTAGTATAGTAACATCATTAAAACAATCTTAGAAGCGTTGGGTTGACTGACGCTCACGGAGCGGTCACTTATCAGCACCATCTGGGGGGTCACTCTCTGGGGGTCACTCTGGGGGCCCTCTCGGGGGGGGTCACTCTCTGGGGGGGGTCACTCTTTGGGGGGTCACTCTCTGTGGGGGTCACTCTCTGGGGTAACTCTGGGGGGTCACTCTGGGAGGGAGGTCACTCTCTGGGGGGGGGTCACTCTCTGGGGGAGGTTCACTCTGGGGGGTCACTCTCTGGGGGGGTCACTCTGGGGGTCACTCTGGGGGGTCACTCTGGGAGGGAGGTCACTCTCTGGGGGGGTCACTCTCTGGGGAGGGTCACTCTGGGGGGGTCACTCTCTGGGGGGTCACTTTCTGGGGGGGGGGCACTCTCTGGGGGGTCACTCTCTGGGGGGGTCATTCTCTGCGGAGGGGCTCACTCTGGGGGGTCACTCTGGGGGGGTCACTTTGCGGGGGTCCTCTCGAGCCCCACCAACAACTCCCAGCGGCTCCAACTCGCAATAACGTCCAACGCTCTAGTCCAGTGCTCTAGACATTGAACAACCATCTCGTTGTCTTGCTGGTTTTGATCGGGCCTCGGGTGGTGCACCAACTAGGGTTAGGCATGTCTGACTGACGAAGGCTATTGAAGCAGAAATGGACATTACAGTCTCAGCTGGCGGGCTCGAGCATGAACCACAAGGCAGAGCAGGACGAGTTAGTCCTGTAACTGATCGTTGAGCGTTCTTCAACCAGTAATCATGTTCCCGATCTAAACCGGCAAGACAAAGAACCCATGGCGCATTTGGTTAAAACATTGGACTCCCAATCCAAAGGTCGCAGGTTCGTGCGTCGGGTAGTGTACCACCTGTGGTAGGATACGGCTAACTGGCGATGACTAATAAAGCAGCAATGACCCTTTCAATCTCTCTTGAATTTGTCGATATTATTCTTTTGACTACATTCTTCAAAGCACACAACTTTTGAAATTATCAATTTATGAGGAAAGTTATGGTAGCAGGCCCAGCACATTGACCAACATTTGACATCTTAATTGTTACATTGGGAGGATGTCCGGGTTTCGATAAGCATTTTCGTTTTGGTGCATAAATAATCGCCATAGCAAAGAGTTCTCTTTCGGAGAGAAAAAAAGATACTATAATGCAACACATGTGTTTACCATGGTGACTTGCTGACATAACTATTGAGGTACAACTAAGAACTGAGTAAATATCGAATTTGTTTTTTTATAGGGACAAAAAGCATTAAGATCATAAGGGGTATCAACTGCATTGCTACGCAGGACTTAAAATTATTACTAGGCACGTGATCCGAAACAAAACTGTAATTAACAAACTGACAGGTATAATTGCCACAAATCTTATCTGTGAAAAGCTGCATGCGTCGCTAAGCTTAATGAGGATGGCGCCAGTATTTTGCAAAGAAAGTGACAACCTGAGTGAATCTCTCATTCGCGACCTGAGAAAGTAAACTGAAAGTTAAACAGACGAACTTAAGAGAAAATGAAGGAACTATCGGTGTTTTTACGTCCCCGATGTTTCTGTTGAACGTTCCATGATTTGTTAAGTGTATGAGAATATTCGAGTGATGTAATAAATCTACGAAATATTTAACGAATATAAACAAAATTTAATGTTAAACGAAGCAGAAAAATGAAATGAGGACGAAAACGCCTAATTATAATTGTTTGACCTGTTTTCCGTTCTATAGCAGATATTGCAGTGAAGATTTCCCGATTAAAATTCACACCACCCACAGAATTTTGCTTTGGCTAGTTAGCTAGTTTACATGCCATCATACCTTCAGGTTTCATATTTTGCATATTTTGTGCACAATGTTTTTTATTACGCTTAAACCTCCGAGTTCAAATGAATAACACCAACACGAATAAACAAAATGTTTACATTTTGTCGCTAGAACCATTATTTAAATTAAAATAGCTGTACGTAGACTATTTTAAAAAAGTTGGACTAACTTTATTTTAATGCTTAAACATTCCTGGTTTAGCAACATATTTATAAATGATATTCATGTTTTCCATACTTTTAAGATATTTCAAATCTGAAACGTTGATATCCGTAGGTAAACAATGAATTCAAATTTGTATTGGAAATACCTTCTAAATAACGAACAGTATTTTTGTGTGTTTAGATGGCTTCACCTCTACTGGATCGAGACACATAACCGCCGATGACCGTCGGCGCGACGTAACTAACCGAACTAGTAGCATTCTGGTAAAAGACGATAATCCCCGAAGTTCCAAGTGCTTTGTTGCGCAAAATGTCAGCTCCGAAGAAATAGTAGCCTTCACAACTTAACAAAAAACTGTGCACCAACTTACTTTAACAGCCGTTGTTTAGATGGCTTATTTGTCGGTTAACTATCGTTCTTTTGCCTTATGTAAGGAAAATTGAACCCAGTGAAAACTATTTTTTGAAAATACTTGTCATCAGTAAACTTTGATAAATCTTCTCGTTCACGTTGGGTTTTTATAAGGATAATACCGGGCTAGTGTTAAACGCTGTCTGACGACGGGTTGGTGTGACCAACTAGAAAATTCACGAGTAAAACTCAATTTTTTCCGACGAACCTTCTTTCTTCATTATCATCTCGGAATGCATACTACCTCAGTTATTATATATATATATATATATATATATATATTAAGTGTTTCCCAAAGTGGAAGTAGTCCTAACGACATACACTATTCACCTGTAAATTGTGAAGTTAATTGTACAACAAGGCGGTTGTATTTCGGAAAACAAAATAAATGATTCAGGCTTGCACATAATGACGAGGTTTCTAATGTACTTTCATGTACAACTAAATACCACCTATAAGGATGATCACAGCCCGAATAACTCGGGGCACCAAAAGTGCTAAGGGTTGATTACTCACTACCCGAAGCTCTATTCAGAGGCTTACCTAAAATTCCGCTAGGTATTTTCTGACTGCACACTAATTTATTGGAAGACGTTTTATATGGTTCGTAAATGTTAAGGTCGTAAACCCTGTGCACCAGTAATTGCAAAATGATGAAAATCGATGATCGAAATGCAAATGATCAAGTCATAAATTTGACTTTTCGTCTTAACGTGTTTCGCATGATCATTGTTTTCACGCAAAATGGGAGTGTACGTTAGTTTGTGAAAAAATAACGTGACACTTTTCGGCAACTGTCAGTGTTGCAATACAGATACAGACAATCATAACGCTGACTACCAGTTGGGATTAGAAACACGAACATGCGCTCGCGTACGACGCAGGTAGTCCACACATTGAGTCCAGCAGCTAGCTCGTAAACACTTCATCAAACAAAAGTTCACCAGTACCTCGCCACCTCTCATGCTCCGTCGTTGTTGATCGGTTATTTATTCAACCAGGAAAAGAGCGCACAAATCTTTTGGTTAACCGAAGCAAACAAGCTCCGTTTTCAAGGCAATAGATAAAGTTATGTGGTTTTCAATAACGCTGTCTGTTAAGCGGAAAACGAGGTAAGACATCGCCTCAATAATACCTAATTTCGAATCACAAGTTAGAGGAGGAGGGAGTCTGATGGAAAAGACTCTCACCAACGCAGGCGGTAGAAACAAAAACACAATAAATTGGAATGACCTTGTTCCGAATCAAGACGGCCTGCACTCAGCTCCTCCCCGTATCCTTCTTCCTTGATTGGGTACAAACTGTTAGCTTTTTTTATGTTCTGGGCCTCTGATGATGGTCTCCTGTATAACGCCGAAACCTCCTGCGGCTTATACACCTACGTGCTGCTGCAGGGGCCACGCGTTCATAGTCTTTTCCAAAAAGCTCCATTCGAGTCAAAAGTATTTTCTTAAGATATTGTTGAAATCTATATTTTTCCCAATTTCCAACGTGGACTATGCAATACAACTTGTCAACAGCTGATTGAAAACGTATACGAACATGAATTAGCGGTGATAGGGGTTTCATTTGATTGCAATCGACAGGACAACGAAACCGTGGCTCAATTGTTAGGGCGTTGAACTTCAAACGAACAGGATGCGGGGTTGATTCTCAGGAAATTGCGACATCTGGGGTTGGCTATGGCTGTCTGATGATGGCTTATAAACCATTCTATCTTGTTTTTGTCGTTATTGTCGGTCAAAGCCAATCTGCCTTTATCACTAGCCACTAGCCGGATGCTGCTGGGGTGTTGGAGTGATTTCCAAGACAATACGCGACAATTGAGTCCCGTAACCGATCAACGAGCGCCCATCTTCCACTGTTAATACTCCCCGTTGAAACCGACAATGCAACGGGCCCATGTAGCACTGGGTGAAAACGAGAAACAGTAAGCACAAAAATGCGCTCTGTATATTTACACTCCATGAAACACCACTCGGATTTTACGATTTCCCAGCAAAAAAAACTAGGTTTGAACAAAAAGATTATGTTACTCTTTCCTCGAAAGGAATTACCCAACCGTAGCTGCAGTTAATTTTTTTCTAGACAGCAGTACACTCTACCGATGTTTGTGGGCACTGAAGACCTTTAAGCCTTCAGCGAAGCCTTCCAGCGAAAAACGAGCAATTCATGACGACCGTGGGAAAAATATGCTTTCACTAGAACAAGAGAATAAGCCGACGGTTGGAACACAACTGTGGCTGTCCGCTGATAAGGACGGAGTTTGAAAATAACTCTGAACTCTTTTCCTAATATGTTGGGCCTTGACTGAGAGTTTCTTTCACACGTTCTTTACCGCAGTCATTTTGTCTCACCTAACTAGCGCGGCAATGACGGTTCTGATTTGTCTATATGGAAGACGACAAGAGTAAGGAATCGCGCTCCAGCAGGTTTGCCTGGTGGTGCGTCGCAAATGCTGGGGAATCATCTATTTGCCACACGAGGTATAATAAACCCGATAGTGATAGCCAACTTTAAGTCGCACGTAAGTAAGGAACTGAGATCTAGTAAGCTGGAGGCCAACTGAAGTAGGTAGAATGGCCTTACCAAAACGACCTGAAACTGGACTGGCTAGTTTTTGGTTTATTTGCCTTCATCAGTAAGCGCTGCTCAATCCCAAGTGTTGAAAAACTATACAATCAAACTAGAAACCTGTTACCTACACGCTCAACGCCCTAAATATTGATCAACGAGTTCTTTTTCCTGTCGGTTGCGCTCGGGTATATAAACAGTTGAAATAGGGTGCTCACCGATTACGTTATGGGACATACTCGTCCGGTTGTACTTAGGGGTCTTATTTGGAGCGGCAGAATAACAGTACCAAAATGATGAGGGAACACCAAGGCACAACGGAACGAAAATGTCCCTCAAGGCAATCGTTGCGCACCCCAGGACTGGAAATTGAAAATATAGCTTTTGATTGGTTAAATCGACATTTGAAAACTACAATTCTAGCCAACCCAGTTTAAACACATTAATTTTGGGTGACAACGTTAAGACTGTAATTTATCCAGCTAGAGCAAGAGGGTCATTGATTTATTCACGTCTATTCGAGGATCTAGGAAAAACTGCACTTAACGAAGCGCTGAGCTAACCCCCTGTGCCTCACCCACCATCTCTAAATATGTGATGACGTTAAACTTGCGACAACGAAACGAATGCTTAAGCCACATCATTTGTCCGTTTTAGCAATACTGAAGCAGCTTAGTTACGCAATCGTAGTTAATAAAAACAATTAAAGAAGTCAGTTAATTGCGGATACGGCACGGTAATCCCGACGTTCTTCGAATCATCGAACTGCCGTTGCACCTTTGAGTCACGTCTAATGAAGTCGTTTTGCGACAGGAACGTTTCTGGTAAAAAGGGCTGATCTTGGATGCAAGAAATCATCCTATTGACATTGGGTTGCTTGAACCCTGAACCAGCATAGCTGATGGGTGCAAGGATGGCAGGGAACCGCAGCTTCTAGGGAGAAAAATAGTAAACAGCACAAGTTCATCTCGCCTACAGAACGAGTCCCCGACAGTAGGGCCCAAGAATGCCAGATTTTTTGCCGAGGCATGAGCAGTGGGAGCTTATGTGCAAAATTAACGAAGTCGTACGTAATACGAAAATATGCCGATTACATGAATGAAGTTGTGTACTTTTGACAAAGGTCATTTAGACGATTTTCAATCGCAAAACATGGAGAACGGGGATGCTGTTTAAGCATGTACTAATTCTCATATAGCATTTTCAATTTGAAAACAGATTGAAAGATTTGTTTATTTACTATTTTTTTTTGTCCTGTGAGACAACTTTAATTAGTGTCTGATTGACGGTGCCGAACTTCGCCATGGTAGACCGAATCACGTGACTTCTGTTAAAAACACTGTGTAACTGGGCTTTTACTCGGAAAGCATGTCCTAATTTGTGCTAGAGTATTTATGCGTGGAAGTCACTGCATCCCAGCACATATAAGCGTGTATCTATTTTGACTTGATCCTTACAAACACTCAAAACCATTCCAAAGGACAATGCCACAATCTAATTCGGCAGCTACTTTGTCTTGCGTTTGACCCCATTGTAAGTGTGAGGAACATTAAATCTATAAAAAGGAGCACTTGAAAGACACCAAATTCTCTGAATAAAAGAAACTACGAATAGAAGAATGAAAATGCCAACTTGAACTCGACGACATCTGACGAATAAATTGTCCCCTAGGGTGAAGGCAGTGATAATATAAAAGAAATAAAACTTATTTTGGCAATGTTTTCATTTGTAGCAAACATTAATGAACTTATAGATGCGCAACAGTTGGCATATTTACCACTAACATCTTGTTTACTTCCGCAACAAGTAATAACCATCGATACGAAAAGGAGGGACGTTATTTCATACAAAGGTAATATCTGTGTGGCCTTCTTTTTACTCAAATCATATTTTTTTAAGCAGAGCTCCAGAGATTTCAACGAGGAGATGATTAATTAGTTAATTCACTGGATTAGGCTTATAGTATGCGTCAGATTAATTGATGGTGGTTGTGAAGCTGTCTGGCGAAAAATATGATCCTTAAAATATATTGTGCAGAATGTCAGCTTCTTGCACAATTAGCAATCGTAAATGGGTATAACTTATGTGTGAAGTACTGTCCCTATTTCTTTCTGAAATCTCTACGCATTCAACCATAATTTATAGGAATTTTTTGCCTGAAACCCATTTTCACGTTCATTTTATTAGAAAATCTGTATTTTAGGTAGCCAATCAATATCTTATCATAAGGACTGAGAACTGATTGAGCACAGGAAGCAATTGTATTTTGCTCTGTTTTTTCCAAGCTCTCGCAAAAGCCCATCGACACAGATAATAGCAACAGCAAAAAAGGTCGACTCATAGGTAGCACAAACCCATCAATGGCCAATTATACGAGGTCAAAATCTCATAATAATGAAAAAATCTTTCCGGAGCGCGGCCAATCTTATTCTTTACTCATAAGCACCCATCGATCGCAAACGTTAGCATCAATATTTTATTTTATTTGCACTTTCTGTCAGATTATCCCTAATGCTTCCTCCTTTGTCAACAACGCAATATGCAGTTCTGATGATTTTATTTTACCCTGAAACAGTCTCCTTGTGGCACAAAACTTTCTAAGCAACAAGCAAGTCGATTGGATCGTTGAGCACATACAATTCGGATAGTCAAGTCTATTGCCACTGTCTATCCGTCAGATCTTCTGCTCAGCCTTGGGGTTTCACTATATACATGTGATCAGTGAACTTTCACCCTATGGTTGGGGGCCGACTTACCTACAGCTTGTAGGAATCTCTGGAAACACGCAGGCATGCATCTGCGCCGAGGGTTTCTGTAGCATGGATAAAATGCAATTTATACGTCAAGGTGCGACCTTTTACAGGCTACGCAATGTCGCCGTAGCTTTGCGGTTTCAAGTATTCCTTAATGGACAATGCTGTACCTGGTTAAGCTCAAAAATTTATTCCGGGGTGACAGTGGTTGGGCACCAGTGGTAGTTGTGTTGCCCACGATAGAACTCCCACAAACTCTATCTTACATAAGCACCGATCACTACTCAAAATGAACCTAGCACCTTAAAGAGGTTCCGAGTAAGTTAAAGCTCGAGGCGAACGTTTGCTCGAGTAGACTGCCTTGGAGCCGTTAGCAGTCCCAAACTGTCGCCACCAGACAACGACAATTTTAGTTTTCAGTTTTGCTATGGACATGTTTCTTTGCTCCTGTTGAACCGGATCTTGCAGAGCCCTCTCAGTCTGTCACAAAAAACCGAACTGTGAACTGTGCTATCCGAAAGGGAAAACAAAGTTTAGATCACAAGCTCACCTGTGGACACATCAGGTAAACGCTGCTGACAGCGTCTGCCGTCGCGGAGGCGGTTCGTAGTCGTTTCTGGGCCTCAGCATCCAGTCCGACCTCACAGGAGAGAATTCCGCGCCTGTCGGCAGAAATGCCATAGTTGAGCTCCACCGAGGGACCTTGCGGCTCATCGGACTGCAGGCCATGCGAGTCTTTGGAAACATTTACTGCTTGCTTCCTACCCGCCTCAGGAGTAATCACCGGAGGTTTCTGTGGGACATCCAAAATGCTGCTGCTACTGGTGACAGTGAGGACGCACGACAGGAGAAGGTGCAGGCAGAGATGATCTAGCGGCTTCATCGTATGGAAGACATTGCTAAAACAAGAAGTATACAAATCCCCCTGGTGATGGCACTCACGGCTGGTAGGCGTAGCAGGCTTCATTAGACGGGTGCGCATCGATGGGTCCACGAAAAATACTTCTGTCTTTCCTTGAGTGTACAATTTGAAGCAATGTAATTTTCTATTAATTAAGTACGAGAAAGTGGACGTTTATCCATTTTTACTATAAGATAACTGTTAATTTATAAGGCCATCGAAGAAATGGACACTTATAAGCAGTCAAATAGCCAGCATTCTGTCGTGACTGTAATATCCTTGGGCTATGATGTAAGACAATTTCTATGAAACTTCAAATTAGTTTTCAAATTAAGCGATATTTTCTAACGGGAAGTATATTTCGGACTCTTTCTTAATATTTCATAAGATAACTCATCCATTATTTGTACGGCATACCATCCTTGTGAAGATTCATTATTTGCCAAACTGTTTTAAGGTTCAGCGGCCGATAACATAGGCAAAATAAAATGACCGACGGAAATCGAAACAATCATCCCTTGAAACCGTTTTATAAACCGAAGGCCATAAACTCGACGAGATATGCGATAGGCGTCAGACTTCATAAAATCAACAGATAAATAAGTTCGGAGTGAACAGGTCCTCTAGCGGGGTTTCAAGGAGTTAATAGGAATACTGACTGTCTTTGAGTTGCGCAAGCGGATTACACTAGAAAAGGTAAGTAGGGAGAGATGGTTGTAATCCCACTGGTGATGCTGCTATCGACTGGCAGGGACAGATGCACAATGGTGGAAAGCAGTCGCGGACGTGAACAAGACTTCTTCATTTTCGGTTATACTGACCTTGAAAGGATTAGTCATTTTGAAAACGTCCGGCGTGTCTCTCCACGCAGGCGTTTTTGCACCGACGACAATCCAACTTCCTGAAAGTAGCAGGGAACACGATTACTAAGTTCCTAGCGAAAATGTCATGTAGCGATTTTTCGAACAAGCGATAGGCAAACTGGCTGTCTTCGAGTCATGCAAGACGATTATGCTAGAAAAGTGATGAATTGCGAGATTTGTAGAGTACTGACTGAGGTCACTAGCTTACATTCTTCAATCCAGTCTTCTTCGGGAGAACTGACTGATGGTTATATGCTGCTGTTCAGTTTCTAAGACTTAAGCAGTTCATTTGAACCAACCATGATTGGGATTGGGACACATGACCGCAAGGGTTGGGCTTCGGTAGAGCCGACGATCTAGCCACCTGACATACGAAGCCCGACTGGTGGATTTTAGAGGGAGTTCTGAGGAAAACGTAGAGGCGATCGCTGGGGAAAAAGATTTATTCCAAGCTCTTGCCCCAGCGATCGCATCCAAGTTTTATTAATTACTTCCTGGGACTCGCATTTTCGCTTTTAATCGGTAAGTGATTGCTTAAAAAAATTCTGCAGGGGCCTGTCAGCTTACTCTATCAGCATTGGTGGGTTCTACACGTCATAAGAGGCTGGGTGGATAACCCGATCAAATGTAATTAAAATCCCGGCTCCCGATGGGGCCTCATAGCTCAGGTGATTAGAACGTTTACTTTACTTAAGACTCCTCTTGTGGTCGTCCGTTCGAATTCCGCCGAGGCTGCCGAGTATTTTGCAGTTGTGACAAATGAATTATACCTGCGTTTTGTTTCCAGAAGCCACCGCCATCTGGACCAATTATTCAAAGCTGATCTGCGCTCTTATACATCCCATTCATTGGGATAAAAATTGGTATGCATGTGCTTAACATGTGCTTGGATGCGGAGTAGAGTTCGTCTGGCTATTAACGGTGACCTTGAGCAATAAAGATCGCAGGCGAGCTGCGTAAGAGATAACCACACTATATGTACCCCAACTGTTATGTAAACCACAGCAGGTTTAACAACAGTGTTCTAAAAAAAGAAAAACTGTACGAAAGTACGTCATTTTCCGATGATACTAACGCAACATATGGAGATTATCTCGCTATGTTATAGAACGTGAGATTTTGAAAGAATCAAGTTTAAACACTATTTCATTCGAGTTTTTAATAAAAAGTTTGCTGTCATCAACCGCTACTGATATCAACCTTAGCTTCGGCATTGCTACCAGAGGAATTATAAAAGTATGCCAGGCTTTCTAGTGATAATCAAGGATCGCTTATCTACCTTATCGAGACTGTGAAGTTAAAAAATTGGTCGTTTTTAAAAAACCCTAGCTAAGTAATAGGTGCTTTTGAAAACGAACTAGAGGAATAGGGAAACTGAAGTTACCATTAAATTACTGAGTGGGTCAGCGATGGACTCTGAAGTACACTGGGTATATACCGCCAACCGCCGAATCACTTGCATTTGCACCTTAGAAGTGGCGTACAGGTGGATCATTTTATCTTTTCCGTAGACGTGGCCAATCCGCCGCTATCTATGTTCGCAGGTGCACTAATAAATTAGCCCTTCCCATGCGGCTGCTCGCACTTTTAAGTGCCAGAACACGGCAGCGAGACACTGGCCACAGGTGTGTTCGATGGTATGCCGTAATCCCGACGTAGGTACTATCTAAAAGCCCAGACGCGTGTTTTGCCGATTTTTCAGCTGTGGCTTTACCCAGCAATGAAGGGTTTCGACTGCTCTGTCGATCCCACAGAGTGCTCTTTGCGGTTTCTGGTATAGGGATTGATTGTCATCGACCCAAATGTTCATTGAAATTTCGAGTCTGACCCTAATATGTCATGGATGGATCACCTGACTCCATGACTTGCACTTAATAATTTGAGAAATTATTTTCTTGATATATATATATATATATATATATATATATATATATATATATATACACATCATCCGACAACAGGTTAAACCCTTACTAATGACACATAAACAACGTGTAGCAATTCGGCACGCGGAGTAGGATACACTCGAGAAACTGAAAGCTGACCAGAGCATCGTAGTTCTGCCAGCCTACAAGGGACGCTCTACAGTAATACTCGACAAGGCGGAATACCTTCGTAAGGCCAACAACCTTCTCGTTGACCACAATTCCTATCTCAGACACGATGGAATTCCGATATAGAAACGGATGATACAAATCAACACGTCGTTTATTGGATTGCAGAATAGTGGTATTCATCTCAAAAGCAAAAAGACTGGCCAGAAAACAAACGGATTTGGCCATGGCAAGATTATGTTTGCTACCTAACGTGCACAAGCCTGGTGCTACACTGCGGCCCATCGTATCTTTGCTCGGAATCCCACCTTCAACCTGGCAAAATGGCTGTTAACACGTCTTAACTTTCTCACATCTGGCTCCGATACAACAGTCCACTCAGCCGTACACTTATTTGAAAGGCTCCACAGGCTATGCCTTAACGCGGATGAGGTCAGGGTATCATTTGATGTTACTACACTCTTCACCTTAATTCCTCCGAGTCTTGCAATTGAAACGGTCGGTGATCCACTTGAGAGTAAATATGACGAAGTAACTAACAATATTCATATATATATATATATATATATATATAGAATGTCCTTAACGGAGGCTCTCGGTTAATAGCAGGCACTTTTGCAGAAGGGCATGTTAGCAGGCGTTAGAAACTATCAAAGTTGACGTCACTGAACAGTCTTTAGTTGCATTATTGCCGTTAATTATGCTTATTGCATCGCAAATGCCTACGGCTCCTTTGCGATCTCTTGTCAGTGTATGAAACAAAGTCTTTTATGGTAGCAACTGAAGCTTTAAAGAGGCTTCATGGCTGGAACGGAGGTTCATACCCTCCTTTCGCGGCGATCAATTTTACCTGAGTATTGAGAGATTGGCCTATGAAAAACAGTTAGGTTCTAATTCACTGCCTCTCGTGATTGCATAGCCGCGCACAAGGATGCGATTAGTTTGTTGTGTCAATTCAAACATTAGTGTTTATATGGTCAAGGAGAAAGGGCAAATGAGTATTTATGTAGGCTGCAACCTAGCAAGGACATCTAAAAATCTACCAGTCAACGAATCAGTAGCTTTTATTGACTTACGATTGAATGGAAAAGCATTTACTTAATAATACTACCAGTTTTTTAAAAAGAACGAGTGGGGAGATTCAAACCTATGGCATCGAGGAGATGGCTTTAGTACGGCCAACAATCTTACCAACTGAGCTATGAGGTGCTACCGGGAGCTGTATATTTAATCACAGTTGGATCAAGTAACCTACCAAGCCTGTGGTCTTCATGCATGCAGCGCTTCATTTTTGATGAACTCGGCAGACCGATTTCCAGAACTGAGTGCAGAAAGATGATGCATATAAGTGAAACGTTCCACGATATGACTGCCACGATCAGTTTTACCCAGGTGGAGAGAAACGTTGAAACGAACATGCGATGAACTGTTCCAACGCTTTGGTATTGTAGACATTCTTTCGAGAAGCTGATTACTGAACGGTTTTCAACAGGAGAATCCACAGACCATCTTATTCGCCACAGCAGGGGAGCAGCACAGGGATAGCGACTTATGCGTGAGCTAGGTTGACTTGCGCTGCCTCATCCGCACCCTCTTCTTATCTCCCATATGCACCTGGCGTCTGGCCAAGTTAAGAAGACACGAGGCAGAATAGGGAGCAGGTGTTCAGTGTGGCATGAACCGGTACTAAGTGCGCGTCTTTGTTTTGGTTTCGCATCCCCAATCATGCCTGGAGGGCCATAACCTAGCTCCCCAGTTGGGCAGAAATTATCCCATCGCTAGAGTGAGAGTTATACGCTACCTAACAGGTACAGCTACGGTCAGGATGACTTGTATGGCCGGCTAGGCAGGAAACGGGAATACATGTGGCTTTGCGCTTAATTCCGGGGAAGTTAGGTTTATAGTTAAGATGTGAGTTAGGGTTACGGTATGGGTAAAGGTCAGAATAACGTTAAGTATTAACGCTGAGATTCGTGTTTCCTGTAGGATTCAGATTGGGGGCAGGGCTGGAGTAAAGATTAAGGTTACAACTGAGGTTTATGCCAGGTTTAGTGGTGCGGATAAGACCCGGGAATATTTACCCTTCCTGAAATTTATCGCAAAACCATCTAGGTTAAGATGGCTAAGTTTCCCCATTTCCGTGTCCTTTGTACGTGGCCATACAAGTCCTCCTTCAAACGGCTTCTCTTCTGACCTCAGGCCAAGACAGGATATGTATATCACCTGTGATGGAGCCTAAAGCCCTTGGGGCACGAACGTAGTATGCGACCCCACTCTAGCAACAAAAGAAATATATCAGCGTGTACTACGCCATCATAATTCTAACTCTATCCACTGTGATAGATAGGGTAAGCATCCGTTGCCGGGCCAGCAGGGTTACATATTATTTCGTTTGCTGTAGAAGGACCTAAATATTGGGTCAGCTAACACCTTTTCGAGCGCCAACTATAAAGACGCCATGGTAGTTTTGAAACGCATCCGTTTTACTCGGATAATTAAGAATCGAGGAGGGTGGGACTCATTCTTACTCCCGTCAAGGTTCCGTATAAAATTAATGTCAGGTCAGCTAGGAATGATATCATGCCTAGTAGTCAGCATGGACTAAAGCCACCGGATCTCGCAATGCGTACACTTGACGGGGCAACAAGCTACTGTGCGAACCTTCTAACTCGGCCACGACGGCTAACATATCCTTCGTTCCCCGAGGTGGGTCACATGTTACGTTCCTGCCACCGTTGCATAGAGGGTAGAAGTCAGCAGATATGCAAACCGTGGCCCCCTGTAAATCGGTAATCCTGAGCCTCTTTCCATGTCTCCCTCGCCACCCTTTGCAGAGCAAATCAGTTCTGCTGAACACGAAGGCTGAAAGAGACTCCGCACTAAGCAAGCTGCCGAACCATGAGTTCTGCTCTGTTTTAAAAAAAAAAAACAGTTCCGTTCTGTTCTGGGGCAGTTAAACATCCAAGCTCTAAGAGAGTTGACTTGAAGACGAACCTTCCTTTTTTCTGCAAAAGTGCAAGAACAGTCTGGGGTTGTTTAGAGAGCAGGCGTGCCTTCCCGCCCCCTGCCTCCCCAGCAACGCTACGTACCCCCTGTTAGGTGTTGATGCCGCAGTTGTCGGAAAAACAGGGTCTTGTGCATTACCGGGGGGAGGGTGTGAAGTAGCAGCACTGACCTGCTGCGTCTGTTAGCGAAGTACCGCTAGCCCACGCAGTTGCCACGATCTCGTCCTCCGTCCTCCAAACCCAAAGACCCGACAGGTTGCCCCGACGACTGATCGCAAACGGCCGGCTGAAGCAGAGGACATGATGTCTGGCTGAGGCGCCCCATATGTTGACTGAAGGCTTCTATGCTGACCTGGGTGAGAGCTTATACAAAATTTGCGCACCTAGGGCGATCTGGCCGCGCACGCGCTTTGGGCAAAGCAGCCAGTAGGCAGTTCTTGGTCTCGTTTGATGGCTGGACAAGAACAGGTCTTCACTCGCCTGTCAATCACCGTACGAGGGGTACCCAAAACATGAGAATTATTTTCTGTAGACGGCTTGGGCTGCCCGTGCTGTCCTCGTGCGCTTACCAGACACTCTTCCTACTCGGGTAACCAATGCGCGTTCACGAGACGCAGATCGCTCTCGGCGATTTTGTGATGACAAATATTAAGGGTCAGTGCGCCAGCATAAAGTCCTGCTTCCTATTAGAGAAACCAGTGACAGAAACAGTTTCGATATTTATAACAAGGAAGCGTTAAGCGCCAAAAGAATTTACGAGTAGTTTGCCCGGTTCAGTATTGACCAACTGTCACTTGAAGATAAAGATGTTTTATACCAAACAATCCTACCTGAACATTCGGATATGAGAAGCATTGTGGCAAACTTTGTCCACGGCTAATGCGCAATTCGGGCCAGGAATTGAAAGATGGTTAAATTTTTCGACATCGAAGGAGTATTTCATGTTTCATTTGATTCATAGTGTAATACAGCGAACCCACATTGCTATCTGCGAATGATACAGCAATTGCGCGCGTTAGTGAGAAAATCAAATGACTTGATGATGCGGTTGGTTGACTAGCCGCTTCAAACTGACAATGCGCCTGCCCACACAGTGTTCCAAATCAACCAGTGTTTGACGAAAAACGTAATGACAGCAGTTTCTCCCTCCTACTCGCCCGAATTACCCCCTGCAACCTCTTATTCCCAAGAATGCACATAAACCTGAAGGGAAAGTGTTTTCCGAAATCTAGAAAACTTTAAGGAAAAAAATCATTGGAGGCGCTTAACAGGGTCAGTTCAAAATCATAGTAAAAAATAGTTTGAACCGTTGGAACATGCTCAGGTCATCTGATGGACGGTATTTGGAAGGAGATTGTGGTTTTTTAAATGAATAATTCTCCTGCTATGTGTACCCCCTCATATTTTATGTTGGGTTTGGATGAGGTGAAGTGTGGTGGAGGTCACGCTATATTTGGATAGTTAATTAATTTCAGTAGTCGATGGACGTGGAAAAGTGGTTGTTCTGAATTCAGATGAGGAAATTATGTATGCATTAAAAGCATAATGTAAGAAGAAAGTAAATGCATGCGTTTGACCGAGGCTTGCCAGGTCCTGCAGTGAGTTCTGTGTTCCAAATCTCCTCGGCGAATAGGAATGAATTAGCGTATGAAGCCTCCAAATATAGGAGTGAGGGTTAGATTGATATTTCTGGAAAATGCGTTTCAGGAGATTTTCGGAGTCTACAGACCTCGCAGGCAGTCCGGTGGCGACTATTAACACGCGTTGATGATGAATTACTGACAAAGACAAGGGTGACCAGAATCGTCATTTCAAGCTTATCAGCTGTCATCAGCCAAGCATAACGAACCCCAGTTTTAAATCGCCGGAGATTCGAACACGGGATCTTTAGTCGTTGAGTTTAACTTTCTACCATTGAGCCACGTGCCGTTCTCCTGTAGGAAATAGCACAGATTCCAAGCTTTGCTCTAATCAGATAATTTTAATAGCTCCCATCAGCCAATTCAAGGTCAGGGAATATAAAGTAAATAAACGCTTCATGTCGGTAGGGAGCAGTAATCGTTACGGATGCTGTCTCTGATGATGAGTTCAAGTTGGAAGTAATCGTTCCTGTCAGCGGACACATGCAAACAGCTTACTGATGGCCCTCATGCACAGATATGTGCAAACCTTGTAAGTAGATGCAAACCATCTCCGAGCACAAACAAAAGACGACAACAAATTCATCGTTACGAGGACGCATTTGCATTAGGAGTAACTTAAGTGCTGTTGACTTCGCCAGCGAAATTACTCACGTGCTCCTATAATGATGACGATTAAAATGCTTTCAATTTGAAAGCCGATGAGATGAAATCCAGCACATATTGACGGCAATGTGAATAAAATATGTACATCCGATTATACAGTGATAAACAAACTCAGTAATGATGCAATTAAAGCAAGCTTAGCGCGTGCATATTTGTACGATGGGCCCTC
Organism: Schistocephalus solidus; assembly: GCA_017591395.1. Classification (NCBI taxonomy): domain Eukaryota; kingdom Metazoa; phylum Platyhelminthes; class Cestoda; order Diphyllobothriidea; family Diphyllobothriidae; genus Schistocephalus; species Schistocephalus solidus. The sequence goes on along the minus strand of WEDG01002656.1, from coordinate 41,875 downwards.
CTCACCTTCGAAACGGGTGACTAGTTGCACTGCTAAACCGCCAGGATAATTTCTCATATCGGAAGCAGTAAAAACCGAGAATCTATTGATGCCTTGACGTCAGACAAGAACTCAGTCAATCGATATATTGATCGCCGTCTGTATTAGGGCACTGGGAATTCACAACAGGCCTGCGGAATCGGTAGCTGATTGGATAATCGCCCCAGTATTTGTCAGGTTTTGTTTTTGGTGTAACCCCCTGCCAATGGACCACCACACAAATTTGAAATTTCCTAAAAAGAAATAAATTCTGCCAATTCTTGATCAGTCTCCTTCGTTCTGAATCAAGCATGCAGTTGAAACTCAACCATTCGCTTCTATAGGAAATATTTAACCTTACATCGAAAGCGCCTTTGTGAGAGTTTAAATTACGATACGCATACTGCTAGAAATGAACATATGTCATCAGTTTCGGGGAATAAACTATAGGTGTATTATAAATTTTTCTAAGTGTAGATTACGTCAAGTATTTCTATTTGGGCACTTTGTCTCAGAAGCGACCGTGGCAGGCGAAAAATCTTTCCGGTGGTCCCCAAGAATTCCGGGGAGACCAGTGTTAACAAAACTGCTCAGATTTGGCAGAACAGCTAAGCCCAGTGCCTTAATGCAGACGGCGGGTCAATATATAGATTGACTGACTTCTTTTCCAAGTTGCAGGCACGAATAAATTCTTGGCTTTTATTGCTTCCGATATGAGCAGGCTCTAAGCCTGCGTTAATTGCATGATTACTGAGTTTATTTATCACTGTATAATCGGCTGAGCCTATTTCCTTCAGAGTGACGTCAACCTGTGTTGGATTTCATCTGACCGGCCTTCAACTCACAAGAATTCCCACCGTCATCATTATAGGATCACGTGAGTAATTTTGCTGGCGAAATCAACCGCACTTAAGTTACTCCTAATGCAAATGCGTCCTCCTATCCAACTAGAACCTTCATGTATTATCAGACCCCAGTGTATCGGTTGCCAGTTTTTTGTTTGAATTTGGCAGTCTAGTTCTGTAGACAACGGCAAGCAAACAGGCGCCGACTTGATGGGGTTTTATTCATACTCTATCTAGTGACTACTTCAGTCGTCACTCGGATCCTCGCAGTCTGTATCAACTCATAACTAAAGCCAGCAGAGATGCGCTAGGAAGGACACCGATTGAACTGAATTATATGTTTGCCGGGTAAAGGTTTAAAGTTGGAGCCGAGTTAGAATAGGCAGTCGCTGGCATTTCCAGTGCAACATATCTCAACTTTAGGGCGTTTGGGGGCTAAGGCCTCTCTCTAACCAAACTTAAATCGAACTTTTTGACTCTTCCTAGATGACCACCTTTTGCATATTGGCACGCCTTGCTGCAAGCTCACACTTTGCCCTCTCCAACCTTCGGTCGTCGGTCATGAAACCGGACACAGGTGGGAGAGTAGCGGCGAGTGAGTTAGGTGCTGCGTAAGTCTACCATCTTTATAAGCTAAATTACGCGCAGTCACCCTCTGTCCGGTATCATGACCAAGTCAAGGACCCCGAAAGCGGGATAGAATTGGGATAATAAGGAGGTGTTGACGAAAATAACGGGAAACAGTTGATTGGTTGCAGTCAGCTCAGCAGCCGTTGTCAACCACTGATAGCCCAAATTCAGCCCCATGCCGGCGATATTATCACAAGCAGTTGGCTTTTATGCATGTTTAAGTCAGTCCGAGAGACATCTCGTCGGTGCGTTGCTGTCTCATGAAATTTTAACAGAATTTGCTTCTGATTTGAAAAAAAAATTACTACAGTTGGATTATGATACTAAGGTTCATGCAGCCTTATTCAAGACACGTCGAGATTTCGGTTTTTGAATGGGCTTGCCTCTGGCCAACTATAAAAATTAAACTCTACAAAAACGAATATTTTAGCCTTAGTGGTTTTTCTCATTGATCTTAAATGTCTTTATAAGGTCAGATATATCTTATAGAAAACATGCGCTAGAATATTCTTTCTTGTACTTAAAAGAGGCGATCTTTTAAAGTTTGTCTTCTTTAAATTATATATGAATTTTTAAGGCCATCCAACATTTATGAGAAAATAAATGTGGCTGAAGTAGAAATTTTCAGTGTAGGTTTTTACAGGCAGTTTGAACGAAACTCATTCAAAAGTTGGCATCCTGACGGGATTGAAATATTTTCGGATTGTGCTGAACGATAATTAAAAATACAACCATACTTAAGTAATATTTTCGAAACGAAAACCAGTTTCCAAATTTTTGTTAATATTTAATAACGTAACACATCGTCTAGAGGACTCTTTCGTCTTATGGTGTTTTTGTACTCACACTTGAACCCCTTCGACGACGCTTACTAATACACAAATGGCCAGGCTCATCTCCTTGTTCTTTGTCGGTGATGTCAACATAGCAAATCTTTTTTATAAGCGTTATACATAAGATGCTTAAGTCCATGTTCCGCGCTTAGGCGTTTCCTAAATGTTTGCCTTTATCCATGACTTCAACGGTGAACATCCAAAGAAATATGAGTTGAAGGCAAATAGGTTCTTTGGGAAAATTTGGAAACTTTATTTAGTACATTTTCGATGCTGGTTCCAAAAGAGATTTTTTACGTCGATGCATGAAGTCCGTTCCAATCAAGTGCTCCAAATCAATACATGGTGAACCAGTCCTTATATGAAGAATGTATCTGAACTCGTTGAAAGACACTTGCAGAAACACCAAATAAAACTGACCCATAAACCGATGACCACTTTATGCCCGCACAGTTTACGCCCTAAGGATTGAGTTGGTTATCTCGAGGAGAAAGAAGTCATCTACAAGATCCTGCGCGATGCCTGTGATGCCAAACAGGAAAATCTGTTCAGAGGTGTGACTGGCTTTCCCAAGTGGCAATGCACACTCTGGCTATAGAAGACAACTTCGCGTGGGACAAAACTTGCATCGTCGGAAGCTGCTCCTCCAAAAATGTCCGAGAGTTTCTTGAGGCCATGCATATCAATGACTCATGAGTCAATCGGCACAGTGAATTAGATACCGGGCAGAAATTGCTTAGTGTAAATGGAAGAGGCGAGAAATGATAATTACGGACTGATGCAAAGGACAGCCGCTATTGAACCAAACAACCAAATGACCAATGATGTTTAAAGCACGTTGTAAATATCCATTGTTTTATGCACAAGTACGCACGTCCGACGATGACCTGATGAAGCAGCGTTGAAACTTTGCTCAATAAATGTTCTCACTTTTCCCAAAGAACCTTTTTTGCTTTCAGACACATAAATGCTTTATAGAGATGAGATTTTTTGAGAAAATACAACTTATTATGTGTAAATTTTCAAAACTAGCGCGCCAGCTCGCCGTCAGCCTTTGGGATGTGTTCAAGAACAAGTAACTAATTAACCATATCTAACAGAAGATTCTAGGGTCGGGCGATGTTTGCGCCAGAACGCGTTAAGTGCACGTTTTAAACCCATCTTGATTAGTCGTGTGCATTTGAATTTGTCCTTTAGGACTTTATATGTGGCGTCTAAATCGATATGATGATTGATGCATACCTCATCTAAGTGCATTGCTTCCAGGAATTCGCAGCCTATTCTCATTGCGCAGGTGCCCACAATCCGAGTGCTCCCCATGTGAATTTATGCCCAGTATCCAGTGTGTGCATGGCAACCTGGGATAGGTTGTCTTGTCTTCTGACCGCCAATTGATGTTCGTGCATGCGGGGTGCGACGGTTTTCCCCGTTCAACCAAAATAAACGGGATAACAACTGGAACATGGGATTTTGTAGACAACACCTTTTCTATCAAGATAGCCAACCGTGTCCTAAGGGTGATAACGCTGTGAGCATAAGGTAGATGCGGGGTGGTTGGTTCCTTATATCTAGTGTTTTCTTAATTGTCTTTCGACAAGTTCAGACCCGTTTTTCAGGTATGGGGGAGTTTTGGTTCAAAAGTCTGATGACGAGCTGTGGCACCAGTTTCAAAAATTTACGCATTAAAGTTTAATTTTCCCCAAAGAATCTCATCTCTGCTAATTAAATATCTTGGGATGACCGTATTCCAATATTTCATATATATATATATATGATAATGTGGAACCGACAAAGACAAGGGAGACCGGAATGGCCATTTCTGGCTTATTAGCCGTCATCAGCCAGTCATACCCAATCCCAAGTGTGGAACACCTGGGATTCGAACCCGCGACCTTTGGTATTTGAGTCGAACGCTCTACCATTGAGCCACGGGCTCGTTGCTTTGTCGGTTGCGATCGGGAATATGATGATAGTGTGTGGCTCACCGATCTGCTTAAGGAACATTTATGTTCCGTTGTGCCCTGGAACTCAGACTAGAGTACTCACAGGCAGTCGCATAGCGACGTGTAGCATGGGTTCCACACTTGGGATTGGGTATGACTGGCTGATGACGGCTAATAAGCCAGAAATGGTCATTCCGGTCTCCCTTGTCTTTGTCGGTTCCACATTATCAACATATGCTACACGTCGCTATGCGACTGCCTGTGAGTACTCTAGTCTGAGTTCCAGGGCACAACGGAACATAAATATTCCTTAAGCAGATCGGTGAGCCACACACTATCATATATATATATATATATATATGACTGTAACTTCTTATATGGAATTGAAAACAAAAGGCTATTTGGACACAATTGACACCAGCTGCGTTGTAAACTCATTGAACCTGCTTGCTCTTGGCTAGTTTGCTCACATCACTTTAATTTCTCTGTAGTAGCACGAGGTATAGCAGAAAATAGCAAGGAAATTTACCGGTTATCAGGCTAGGATAGGCGGTGTCTCTGCAAGTCTATGCTGGCATCTTCCTTTTTATCTACAGGGACGTGCGACAGCGACGGCCGTTGATGAGTCAGGAGGTCCGATTCGCTGTCTCGCTTCTAGCCCTCATCATCAGTGGCACCCTTCCCCCAACTCCTGCGGTTTCCCCGCCTCGCGCAAGTTCTGTCGGTATAATCGGCCAGCAGTTGGGTGACAGTCGGCCCACACATGTGCGCAGGACCTGCCCAGCCCTGTCTGAACAGTGTTCACCGGATACTGTTCAGCTCTGGAGATGGCACCAGATGTCAGGCATTCGTGTCGCACGCTCGCGCGCGAAGACGCCCGCTGCATGGGGTGGGATTCGCAATGAGTAATGTTCTCTGCAGCCTCATAATCCGATATGTCCTAATCACCATCATCGTCCACAAACAAAGTGTCCCCTGCTCGACTCTTATGAACTACCGTCTTAGCGGTTTGCGCAACTGCTTGTCTTCATACCTGACACAACCTGTTCAAAAACCAGCACCGGTCGGTGGCAGAGCCTTCCATCTAGACACTGCCTGAAATAAACCTATCAGCTGCTTTCAGGTAGGCTGCTTTGGGTGCCCAAATAATCTGTGCTTTGTCCTTCACTGGCCAATCAAACGACGAACTCTTGTGTACCTATGGGGTAGTGTTATTCCGCAGAAGTTTGAGCGAATCAAGGACTTGCCTTGTCAACGTGTAGAACCGAACACCCTAATGTTTTGGCAACACGGAAGCTACTTGGAATGGTTATTTTTCCATGACTAAGCATCCTTATCTAATTATATAATTCTCCATGGCATGCATGCTCAGTAGCTGTATCTACGATATAGGTCTGCCGAAGACTGGAGCTCAGAAATATACGGCACAGAGTGCTTTGACTTTTCATACAGCTTTGGCAAGAAAATGTCTGACAGATGGGTAAGCTATTGAAAAATTTGCTTTTTCTTAACTAGCAGCGTCTGGCTAGGCAGAAGGAAGATTTACAGCAGGTGTTGTAGGGTTTTCAAAGGCGTTGCCTATAATCCTCACCAAATAAATGAAGGTGCTTTTTTGAGAGGAAACGGGTGTTTTTAAGGGATCCCACCTCAACTCTTGGCTGATCTGCTCAGAATTCCCAGCAGGACACACTACTCTTTCAAAAGTCAAAGGAAGAGCAGGCGTTCACCGGGAGATGTAAAATACGCAACTGACGTTTCGGATAGTTGTTTCGTCTACCAATCTTCAGAGACTGGAAATTCATGCTCACTACTCCCTGCCTTGTGCCTATTGGGCCACCGGGTTGGCTGCGTCAGACCCGCATCACGCCGTAGCCTGTGTCGTCATCACCACCCCCGCTAATTGGCTGTGTTTGAGTCGGCCGGCCTTTCACTACGGCTTGTTCCAACCCCGTCATCGTTGGTCGCAGAGATGATTGGTGGTCCGACTGTTCTATGCCCTGGCGTTCTCCTGTCAAGAGGGTTCGTAAAACCAGGTAGGCGGCAGGCAAATCAATGCGGTGGTTTTCTGAGAGATTGGTGGACATCACGGCTTCTGTTATCTGCCTTGATGTGTGATCCTCACCTCGGCCCCTGATTTCAACGGCGTCAAAGTTGAAGACGTCTCTCATCTGCGCGGCATGGGTTGCCACCTCTAACTTAGGGTCCAACCTTCGCACAGCCAACTGATGCTCGTGCATTCGCATTTGCAGCTGTTGGCCGCCGTTCATCTCCGCGACCAACAACGATGGGGCTGGAACGAGTCGTGGCGAAAATTCGGCCGACTCAAACACATCCAGTAAGCTGGGGTGGCGATGGTGACACAAGCTACGGCGAGATGCGAGTGCGACGCAGCCAGACATGTGGCCCAACAGGCACAAGGCAAAGAATGGTATATAATGAGATCAGTGCGCGGGACTCTACAGTCTCTGAAGAGGGCTAGACGAAACAACTACCCGAAACATCAGTTGCCTATTAAAGATCTCCCGGTGAATGCCTCTTTTTCCTTTGACATACCACCTGGGAATTGCCTTTTCACTACTCTTAATCGTTCAAAAGTGTTAATGCTTTTTGAAGAAGAAGAAGAAGTGGAATAAAGATCAAACCCAAACAGCCATGGATCCATTCTGGTTTTTGACGATCAAATCAATTGAATAGACCGAGGGATTAATACAATTTCGATCTAAAACTTTCCCTTTAGCGACTGCAGGCCATGTTTAGTTTATCTAAGTAAAACAGTTAGCAAAAGGCAAAAGGCTTAAAATGGTTTTAACACTTTATATCATGCTATTCCAACCCGAGAGCACCACAAAAACCCAACATCTCCATGAAATTTGATGACTTATCAAGCTAAACAAAACTGAACTGCACTCGTTTACTGGCGAGATTAGTTAATGGGCTGTGCTTAAAAATGGCCCTTGACAAGGAGCACATACGAGGTTTTTTTCGTTTTAGCCTTTAACCCTAAACAGTACACTGAAGAACAAATTCTCGATGAATTTTCGAAAGTTTTTTCTAATTTTTTACGGCTGAACCGACAGCTACTGCGTAAACAATGTCCTGATATCAACGACGCTGTGGGTGGCTCCGTTGTAAGGCGATCGATCGCAGGACAAATTCGTTTGAACAAGAATTCCCTGTGCGGGTAATTGTGAGTTTTTTCCTCTGCGTTACAGGATCTATGATGGCTTAGTGAGAAATTTGTGCAAAAATGACGGTTTTCCATGTAAACCTCGATCTCTCTTTCAAGTTTCCGAGTCGGGTCATGGATTGAACAAAGGCAGTCTTCTTTGCAAACAAAACAGAATGATAAAGTGATCGAAAACAGCGTCACACATAACCCATGCAATTTCACCCTACGCCAAAATCCGGTAAATCTTTTCTGACAAAAGTCTTTGTACTAGCAAATAGATGTTTGTGAGGCGATATTTACACATGAAGCATCTATCGCATTATTTGAGGTACCTCCTTGATGAACGCACAATGCTGATGAGGTGAGTAGGCATTTCGCAGCTACTCGTTGGCTAAAAAAGACGAGCATTAATTTTTTTGGGAAGTGTGGTTTGTTCTCCTCCCTGTTGAAACAGGCACTCCCGTTACGAGGTAGGGTGGCCCACGCATGCAACTGTTTCTCTGAAGGAGCCTAGCTCCATGACATCCAAGTAAACCCACACTATTACCCCTGAAAAAAACATGTTTAGTCTGCAGTACGGAGGGGGATTTAATAAGTCGTGTTGCCGACGGCTAGCCAGGTTTAAACTTTGACCAGGTGATGCATGATGTATCCTGAAGCTGCCCCAAACCTCCTTTCATTCAGTTAAAATTCTAGTCTTATTGTTGTGGAGCACCAGATGGCGCAATGATACGCTTAGGTGAGGATTTACGTCGTGTCAGCCCCCTGTGCCCTCCTCTACATCCAGGCACAGGTGGAGGAGACGGAGGTTGAGGAGAAGGGAGTGCGATAGATGCAGTGCAAGTCTAGTATCACAATAAGCCAGTACACGCGCACGTCACCGGGATTGCTTCTAGCCTGCTGTGAAGCGCGCGGGGGACATAGTCGAAATCGTCGTGTCATTCAGTTTGCAGTTGCCTTCGTCAAAAAAACAGGGGTCAGCCACGAGTCCCTGAAACTGCGGGTTTTCGCAGCTCGCTAGTCGTGTCTGTAGTAAGGATCTTTTTCACGGCAGTGTTACTCAAACGATGTTTCATCCCTTACGAGTATAGGACGGCAGATTTTTACTAAGGAAGGGCAACCCATGGTTCGTTCCATTGACTTCAACATCAATCGGTCTGGTTTCGCCATGAGCTATTTCTTTTAATTGAGTGACATAGGTCCCATTATTGTTTTTTAAGCTGTCAGTCACCGATATATATATATATATATATATATATATATATATATATATATATATATATATTGGAACCGACAAACACAAGGGAGACCGGAATGGCCATTTCTGGCTTTTTAGTCGTCATCAGCCATTCATACCCAATCCCAAGTGTGGCACACCTGGGTCTCCCTTGTCTTTGTCAGTTCCACTTTAACAACATATGCTACATGTCGCTATGCGACCGCCTGCGAGGGCTCTAGTCTGAACTCCAGGGCACAACGGAACATACATGTTCCTTAAGCAGATCGGTGAGCAACATACTATCATCATATACCCGATCGCAACCGACAAAACAACGAGCCCGTGGCTCAATGGTAGAGCGTTCGACTCAAATACCAAAGGTCGCGGGTTCGAATCCCAGGTGTACCACACTTGGGATCGGGTATGACTGGCTGTTTACGGCTAATAAGCCAGAAATGGCCATTCCGGTCTCCCTTGTCTTTGTCGGTTCCACCTTATCAATATATATATATATATAGTCGTGCATTTTCGATGCGGATCGTTGCCATTTACGCAACAGAAAAAACTTTTGAATGCCATGTAACTGAAGAACATTTAAAGTTTATGTCTGGTTTGTTCTTTTAGTTTAGTGGATGTTAAAAGCAAAAGAATACCTCACTGGGTTACCTTACTGACCGTTTTAGCTTTAAAAGACATTCGCAGTTCCGGGACACGAGAATAAAAGATTTGTTTCGAGTAGATGTCATGTAGGAGACGTACACCCTGTTAGCAGTTTATATTCAAGGGTAGGAAAAAGGATTATTTTAAACCCCTTGTGTACATCCATTCGAAAATACTGCAGAAACTAGTGATGCGACTGGCCACATCTGTCAATACCAAAAGGTGCTCGGTGCAATTTAAGGTCGTCTCTATGAACCTGTATTTTCGTTTGGTGGTTTCCCTCAGTTGCGAATGTTGGGTCAGAGTGTGGTTGTCAACAATAATGCTGTGGGCTGGTGTCTCCTCAGCTGGGACAGAGATCCTTAATACCGAAACACATATTTTGCCTTATTTCTGGACTGAATATATCATCCTCTACAGATGGTTGCCATTTATTCTTCTTCTTCATTCGTGTCGTAACCTGTTTTCGCGCACCTCCATACGAGATGAGCCAATAAACTGCGTAAGTGGCATTGGTAGAGTTTTACGGTTTTGCGTTTTCCGTGGACAGGTGCAGTAGTGTGAGAATTGAAAGGTTAAAATGTGCGTGCTCTCCTACCGTGGGCAACCTATAAACCTAATCCCCGCAACTATTATAGAGAGTAATGCAGCCAGGCACATACATGAAACCTTTCTGTGCTGGGCTGTGAAAAACAGACAAGCAGACGGCTTGCCTGACTTGCGGTTTGGTAAATGGCCAGTCAGTGACGTGTTTGCTGCCAGCAGCATAGCGAGGCATTTTCGCACTGTCCAAAAGCTGGTGGGGTCACCCCAACGGCAGACGAGCGCCTGTTGCATGCGCTTTCTCGCTTTCTCGAGGACGAAGGCCTACGTGGCAGAAAACGCTTGTCTGGTGGCAGTAAAGGGTCGGGCATCCCAGCGAAGTTGACAGGGATGGCGAAGCTCAGACGTGCACCTACCTTTTTGCGTGAAGTCCCCCACAAACGGCTAAAACCGCAGACAAGGAGAGGCAATAGATAGCCCTTTTATCGTTCGGAGACCCGCTTATTTGACGCACTAACCAATGGTTTCCAGATGTAATACTGAAGTTTAAAGGAGATCAGTGCGATTCAGAAGCTGGTCTGTGTGGCCTTGCGCTAAATGCCAGGTATAGAATCAGGATCAAGGTTGGGGGTCGAGTTGCGATGAAGACGAGAGGAATTTAAATCAATGGCACATTTAACATGGAGGGAGCCTCATTTCATGTCCGACACAAAAAAGCTATTGAGTTCTTCTTGCGGAAATTAGCTTACTGTTAAAAACCTTCAAGTCTCCTCCACGACAGCGAACGTTAACTGGTTCGCTTATGTTATTTTCCATATTTTCATCTCACACAAAAGGCACCTATCTGAAAACTTAAATGGAACTCGTTTAGGGAATTCGTGATATTGCCATATTAGGTCATCTGCAAAACTTTTAGCTGTCTTTATTAAAAATACATCAAAATACAGTAAGAGTTTAAACGAATATCAGAAAGGCTGATTCGAGTAGGTAGAACGTTTTGGGGTGAGGTTGTAGCATTGCCCATCGTGGGGCATAACTACGCAATATTTCAGATGCACCAGGGTGCCCGATTGTAGATTCACACGCCTAAGATGCAAGCAATAACCACACTTGGCGTCTTGAGTTTTAGAAGTGAAGAAAAGCGCTGAAGGGCCTAGCACTTAATTACAGGGGGTTGAGTAGGAGTAGGATCAAGTTTGGTGCTAGTGGTTAGTGTTAGGACACGCGAATGGGCAATTTACCTGGAATTTACCTCAACAGCACCCGTAACACAGGATTTGCCTAGTTCCATGCCCAGCCCAAGAGAGTTATTTATTTTGTCTGTGCGAATTCGCTTAGCATTAAAATTCTTCATTACCCTTCTATGACAACGAAACGTAGCGATTTCAGTTATGTTTTAATACCTTTGGCTCAAGCAGCAGGCAAATGCCTGATAACTTAAACATGCTTTTTCTAAGCAATTTGTGTTTTGGCCATTCAGGACAGATGCTAAAACGTTCAGTTGTCTTTCTCAAAACTAGGTCGCATTTACAGAGTTGATCGATCTCTTTAAAGGTAAAAAACCATCTACAGTGCGCTTTCGATTAGAAAGGCTGTATTGATCATTATGCAGAATCATTGTATAATATTGCAGACAGGCCACGATGCCGGCTTTTAAATGCGCGTCTTTTCGATCGCATGCAGAAAATGCACTCCGGAACGATAACTACTTATATAATAGGCATTTTTTATGCTGATATTTCATGTCCATCTATATTCAAATGCATTTTCAAGAAAATATGTTAAAACGCATTTTTTATTGAAGCAATTTCATAGGCACCCGCGTCTTCTTTAAATTGGAAATTTCATGAAAGTTAACCTTTTGATATTAAAAAGGTTACTAATTATCAGATTTATATGACCACGCAAAGCCCATTCAAATAGTCTCGTAAAACCCCGGTAATTAATGTCCCTCAAGAAGTATACAACTTAACCAAGGTTCATTGCGAACTTTTATAAACAATACGCAGTATCTTTGTAATGGCATACAGGAACATGTGTTTTTTCTTAAACAGAAAGAACACAGATTGTTGAATGAAAACGCTCAACGCGAATACAACGGGTTTGGAAATATTCAGAAACGTGAAAATCGAAGTGTGCTCCTTCTTTGAGAATAACATTTGAAGAATAAGTGATTTGCTATCCAAAAAAGAATACTTTTCAGTCGTTTTCAGTCGTATATATATATATGATGTACTGATGATCGGTAATGACCGTGAAACAGCTGTCTGCGTCTTGCCTGTTGCACTCTTAGCAACATATTTGTGCTATATATATATATATATATATATATATATATATATATATATATATATATATATATATATATATATATATATATATATAGTGCGTGTTTATTTGTGCCTTTAAGGACAGTGAGAGCAAAAGGTAAATGCATACTACTACCCTGAATTATGCAACAGGATTCTCGAGCTTACAAGACTATTTAAGTAATCTTTTCTAGCAGAAAACGCATTTCAGAATTTCGTCTAATATTTCGCATCCCTGGGACTGGTCTTATAAGGGATTTACCGCAGGAATTCAACTGATACATTAGATGGCACCGTTTTATAAGGTGAAATGTCAACTGATTAAGGCTTTATAGTTTTATCATATTATCACCCATTGCCGAGGATTCGTTTATTTCCGAAACAAAACTATAATATCATACCTTGGAAGATATTTAAAAGTTGTTTTATCAAGTTATCGTTATTTTGTATAATTGAAGATCAGACTTCCGGTATAAAACTTTTTTATCTGCTTCGGCTGTCTCACGTTTTTCCATCCGCAATCTTTCTAACAATAGTTCGGGTATTAACTTTTAAAATACAGGTTGCAATGCTGCTGTTTTTATCAATTAAAATGAAACGGAATTGAGATTTTTGTGTCAAGATAACATAAAAAACATTGTTTGAGGAATTTTCTAGTCCATACTATAAAATCTAAATGAAAAGGTCTTTTGCAAACATTTCGACATATACAATATCCCGAGGTTTCAATGCTATGGTGCCTCTATTTGAACACACAGAAAGTGATATAGCCTGCAAGGCTTAGGGACATCGCTTAATCTTTCAACGTGGCATTGCGCATATAAACGTTAGATAATGCATATTACTTGCTTAATTTGGCTGCCGGCAATGAAGAAGTGGCTTTCGGTGCGATCACCTCAAGGACGCCATTTTCTCAGATATAGCGAAAAGTTTATTTTTAAATTTATACAAACGTGTTTTTGTTCCGAAATTGATGGAATTTGCAGAATAATCACTGTACCTATACCATTTCATCTGGAAATTCGCTGTATGACATATTCCAGCATATATTTTATGAGTGTATCCCTTAGACACATTGAGCTCAAACCTGATATCGATGAGATGCAGAGTTATTAGTCATTGCGAAAAAGTGGATACACGTTTGCTTGTTCGGATTGTGCTAGTTTTTTAATACTATTTATATGATAATTATGATGAAAATGTCTGGGTTCCTACGGAAAACAATGTTTTTGCTTCAGAGTTCTAATACTGATGAGATTGAAATATAACGTATGTTATTCAAAACGATTTTGACTGGAACTTTCCCAATCCTCCTCCTGTTAAAATGATTCCTTTTGTGGTATTTATTTTTGGAGTTATAAAGTGTGAGCAAATAAGGTTTGAAGGCTTTCTGTAAGGTATCTATTTGGAAAAGATATTTATGCACTTTTTGAGCCATTCTGTATCCAATATTCCAGCAATCGATATGATATGCCTCCGTAGGCTTTCGTACGAAAAAGGTTTGAGCTTAAACTAGTTATTAAAATATATCAAGAAATCTTCTACCAATCTCCTATAGCGGTAGCAAATACGTCTCCTGGCGTTATGTGCTTTGTAAGGAAAAATATTATATTATCATAAAAAAGAGTCATGCAATATTTTTGGTTTTAGTTAGCAAATCAAACTGCCTTCCGAGAACATGCCGTACTTCTCACCCGAATCTACAAAGATTAAGCATACCAGCTAATTTTTTTCCAACAATATTGGCGTAGGAAGTGTGAGGATATTCGCGCAGATGTCAGCCTATCGTCCCACGTAAGGTGTTAATGAATGTTCTTTAAATTTAATTGTGGGTTGATTTCCAACTTTTGTAATGTACTAAAAATGCCTTATTTCCTGTTGTACGTACGTATTTTGAGAACAAAATTGCCTAATACTTAATCTAATAATTGGCTGATGCATAGTTTTTTAAAAAATGTTCGAATCTAAGTAAATAGGCCAAAATTCTGTTTGGTTTCAGCATCTACTTGTAGTTTTGAAGTAGGCGTAGCTATATGGCTGGAAGGCGAATATAACCTTCGCCTTCTGAAATATACGTAGACATTTAGACATATCTCAAGTCTTCTTGCATACTGTAGTTGCATCAAACCTGAGTGAAAATTAAAACTTCATTTCCTGATTATCTTGGTAACAATTAATTTGAGACTTTAACTTTATCATGGGAAACGTTAAGGTTATGTATTTATAATTATCAAACACATTATACTTCCAGATTTCGAGCAATAAGAAATTCGATCGCTTTTAGGCGGTCCAGATGAATTCACAGGTCATTTTTGGGAGTAAAAATAGATTTCACGTGGAGCGGCAGTGGAACAATGTGGAACAACTCCTTAGACACGCATAGAAAGCTTGGCATCAAATGTAAATGCTGAACCATCAAATAACTCATCGTTTTAATCCCAACTACAGCTCAATGTGTATTTTTAAGCATGCATGCTCGAAATTGACATCTTACCAAAGAGGTTAACGCATCTCCAGTACCTGACTCTTTGGGCGTTCGTCAGTGTTGCGTAAAGATGAACGACATGGTTTAAACTGCTCCTATTTGTATCTGTGGTGCGGCCAGAACTTTCGAGGCGAGATTACCAGCAACTGCGTGCGGAAACCCACTGCACAAGTCTGGCAGCACCGCATTTCTGATTGGCGCAAATAAACTGCGCCAATGATGACTGCCGACGGGGTGCCGCCAGGCGCCAGACATGAAATCCAGTATCTTAAGTCACGAAACTCTATCTGCGCTGCTCTTAATAACGAAGGTTTTCGCTGTATTTAGCCACAATCATCTGAGTAAACAAAGGACGTAACGCAAGCGAGTTTTACGAGCGTATGTGTTAATTTTCCATGTGGAGCAAAACGTTGCACCTACAAACAGAACTATACACTCCATTTGCCAATTCTGCAAAACCCTCCGTCGTGGAGACTGTGAACTTTGTGCTTTTAAACAGCTGGGAGTTCGTCTGCCTGCGGGAAGGGCATAGCGAAAACTTAGTAGAACATGTAAAGAGGCTTCATTGGTGCTTTGTTAGTGATCGGTAATCGGTTCTTTTTTAAGCACACAAGACCACCGAGGAAAGCATTAATTTAAAGTTGATTTCTAGTTTTAAAAATCAGTTTGTTAGCCAAGGACTCTGCAAGTCATATGTGGGCAGACTTTGTGCATGTCATGAGGTCAAGAAAAATTACTGCCTTCAAATAAAGCTATATGACGTAGTCAGGGATCATCAGGATCTAATTAAATTTCAGCTTTTTTCTCCTACCACCGAAGCAAAAACCAACTAAACAGGTAGCAGTTAGTGAATACAAGATATTTTTATTATTAATGTTCTGTTTTATTCTACTGCAAAAGCAATAGCCATATGATTCACAATCCCTGGTGACAGAACCAGGACTGAGCCGTCAAAAGTGGTGAGGAAATGCCGAAATGACTCGTTTGCCTGATGACGCATCCACACTCGGGAAACGCTGATGAAGTTTGAGTTACGGTTTCAGTCAGATCCCTACACTCAGGTGCAGCTTCAAAACGCGATTCAAGCAGCATGCCTTACTGGGACGACTTCTTTATGATGGGTTTCTGGGATTTAGGTAAGCAACATTCCGCTCAACAAAATAACATTAATGGTGGAGATCTGTTTAAACTCATTTATCGTTTCCAAAAAAATATAAGTGTTCGTCTATTGGATGAGTTTTAAGAAAAGAACATCCTTAAATTTTTCGTCTAATGAGAGCAACGGTTCTTTCCGTATTTTGGAAGATGATTTTATTTTAAAATCTGCGGAACACTTCTAATTAAAGTCCTTCGCAATTTTCTTAAAAGAATTTATATATGTTTTTATCTATATTACTAAGTCGTTCGATACCCATGAAAGATCATATGCAAAGCCAGTGGACACCAGAGTAGTCATTTTGGTTTTATTTGCTGTAATTAGCCAGCCATACTCAACTGCGGGTTCTGACATCTGGAAGGCGAACCCATGTTTTTTAGCGGGCCCATTAGTCCATCGGAGTGCTAATTATGCTGAAAGCGCATCAGAAAGGACAGAGAACAAGTTGTTTAATAGTAGAAAGTTCGACTTGGTAACGGTTTATGTCAAAAAAACGTGTGACTAAGTATATGGCTGCCTGAGGATGGCCAAAAAGCCAGAAATTATCATTTAAGTCTCTTTTTTCTTTGTTGGTTATCTCTATATGCCTTTAACACTCCTCTCAGCTAATTTTACTTCATGTGTGTTTTTATTGTGATTACACACGCTGAAATGAAATCCGATCCACTAACTCTTAGAAGTAAGGTCAATAATATATTAAATGTAAATTGAACTTGCAGGAGATTCAATATTTAATTTCGCTTTCAGCAAGAATACAAAATTGGTTTTCGATTAGAATATATTACTCTAATAAGTGTAAAATGTTAGCTTAATCACGTCAGGGTGCGCCTTGTGAACAAGATTTTGTTTTCGAACGCCTGCAAAAACTACACTCTGCATAACATTACTACTGAATTTCAATGAAAGTTTCACAGGCTCTTACAAATTTGAATATATTTTGCTGAAACCACTCACAAAAATGTTATTTCTTATACTGATTTGGCGGAATATTACACCTTTGTTCAATTCAAGACTTTAAAATGGAGTATATTTCAGCTATGAAAAAATTTATTTAATTTTCGATTAATTTGGAATCCCACCTGGCGTTCAGCGTTCCCAAATTTACATGCCGTATAAAGCCCGTGTAAAGAAAGTCACTCCATCATTTACGCTATTAAGAAGGTGTTCTATAGTGCTCATAGTATTTTTCAATGGATATTGACCACGTTTTGCAAGCTCTGCAATATTTTGGCCCCGACATTTTCTTATATTTGCATTTAGGATTTCTGAACTACATGTGGTATACCTTATGCTTAAGGAGCATCATGCATTTCTCTATGTTATGAGGAATATATTAAATAATTCCCATGCTATTGTGCAGTGGATGTTGACCAAGT
Organism: Schistocephalus solidus; assembly: GCA_017591395.1. Taxonomy (NCBI): domain Eukaryota; kingdom Metazoa; phylum Platyhelminthes; class Cestoda; order Diphyllobothriidea; family Diphyllobothriidae; genus Schistocephalus; species Schistocephalus solidus. Next base: position 24,689 of record WEDG01002656.1, on the reverse strand, counting down.
TGTATATATAATAAAAATGTTTAATAAGTAGAGAGATAGGATGATTTAAGAAGATTTTTAGATGGCTATAAAAACTCTTATAAGTAGAAATTACGTTTAAAATGCAAGACCCACTTACAGTTGAAAAAGACGTACTTTGCTACAAAATGCGCGATAAAAGATTCTTTGTATGTTTTCTTAAAAAAGCTAGATTTAAAAGTCAATCGAAAGTAAATATGCAGGGTTCCTCCTACTTAAGTAGTCATTTGTTACTAAGGATAATTTTTGCACGTTGGTGGAAAGAAGTAGGCATCCTGGAGTGCCTGATATGTCATCGGATTATGCTTTAACCTTAGTTAAATAATCTCATGGGACTGAAATCAAGTTTCAGCGTCTCAACTTTCGATAGCAAATCAACTGAACGTTCTTTTCAACTTTAAGTCAGAGTTAATTCGTTAACTTTAACATTTCATTGTTCGCGATTAAAACATCAGCAAAATCATGAATTATCTGTCAAATTATCTGAAAAAGCGGAAGGTAATACGTTTTGAAAATTCACTTTTACCCACGAGTTATATTTAAAGAGGTCTGTTTGCGTAGATCAGACGTCATGTGCATTTTTCCCAAACCAATCGGGTTTTGTTGTGGCATGTTCCTCGTGATTGTGTTAAGTCTACTGTCCGACTTCAATATGACAAGCATGTCCAATCCACTCGTGATACGCTGAACTGTGTTTATCGGCAGGCAAATATCTGCCTATATCTGAAATCTCTTGAGCATACTACAGAAGACGAAACTGCTGTCCGTGTTCGATCGTCTTACCTAATGTGCGGTGACCCATCAATATAGGCCCCGGAAACCCCGAAGTAAGCGTGCACAGTACATTAACTAGTCTCCAGATTTTGCTGTGAATATTTCTAAACTACCTTTTTACGCATTACAATGTTGTCTTTGACGGCAAATGTCTGAGGTCGCTTTTTGTAATTTAAATCAAGAGGAACACCTATCCTCTAGAAGTGTTGTTTATCGTGGATTGTCGGTTTTCCGTAAATTAACTTATAGTTTCTGAAAAGCATATTTAAAACATCCTATAGCACTTTTATATTGTAAGAAACAACCAAATTTTTAAGTCCTTTTTTGTAGGTTTTGATGTTTTTTTAAAGCCATATTGAGGTAAATATTTGTTCATTCGTGAAGGACGTTTGTGTATTGACTTACTTAACGAAAATATTTTAACAGGCGTTACTTTCATTTCTCATTTCCTCTCGTGCTCTCACCTGGTTTCTTGCTTAAGATGTAAAATTTGAGGGTGTTTGCTGGAATGAAGCATAATACAAAGGAGATGCTTAATTTATATACTGTTCTGCTCTACTAATCTAAAATTAATAGACTCTGAATGTTGGATAACGGTAAAATATGAAGTAAATTTTTATCCCCGTGTCACATTTTATTTTCGTTTAGGGATTTGTAGAAACCATTCATGACCCTTTTATATGACAGGAATCGCATGGTTAGAGCAGTCATAAGGAAATCGTCTAGCCGCACTTGAAACATTGATTTTCACAAACGATTATGAACTTACGACGCTATTTTTCAGACATATATTTTCTTTAATGTTGACCATGAAACATGGTTTTTTGCTAAATAAATGTTTAACATTGAAATATTATAAGGATTATTTAGCTAAGATAAATTAATAAATAACTCTACGTAGTTTTTTTTACTCTGCAACTGTGTTTGCACAACATTTTATTTTCTTTCTTTCAAAAGGAAAATCAATCAGTACATTTGCTAGGATTTTTAAGTTCTTAGTAGTATTTAATGATGCCTTGAGGTTTTGCATTTGACCATTATCTTAAGCTACCTGTAACACCAGTAACGCATTACACAGGATTCTACTTGTTGAGGTTTAAAGCAGTTGTTTTTGAATAGTGACGACTGCACATGTTCCCGTAGGCTTCAATTGATTCCCTATCTCATGAACTGTCAATTGAAATTTTAAAATTTGTTTTTTATTCGAAAAACATAATAACGTGGGGTTTTCATATATAAAATCATGAAGCCTGATCCAAATATGTTTAAGACAGGACAGGATGCTGGCTTTGAAAAAGTCTCTTTCTGACCATCTGTAAAAAGCATCTTCTGTATAAAATGGCTACTTAAATAGTATGCATTTTTATCATGGATTTCTGATGCCCTTATTCATTCAAATATATTATATAGAAAACATGAAACAAATATTCTTTCTTGTACTCGTTTGGTAGCCAATTACACCTTTTTAAACTTTATCCTTTAAGGACAGGTATCTTTTGGTTTTCAATATGTTTCTAAATTGGCGAATATTTTGTAAAACCGTACTGGTCGCTGAAATTTAATTCAAGGTTTAAAACCTTAATTCCTAATATATTCTGTTTAAGAAAGATGACACAGTACTCTACGCTGTGAAGAAGAATTTACATAATTCTCATCAAATTTTCGATGGATGTAGATCATTTTGCACACTTTATAGGCAAAATTAATAAACTGAGGGATACGATGTATTATGCTTTTTTTAAATACTAAATTTGACTCGTTCAATGTGAAAAACTTGCTTAAGTAAATAAACTGGAAACGAAAACACATTCCACTGCAGATAGTGAAAAAATCTAATACGTTGTATTCCGCTGCAAGAAGTTCATTGCCCGAGCCTCTGCTAGCATAAATTGAATACACTTCCGATGCCGGCAACATACAAGGCAATAGTAAATAAAAATATTGTATCAGGCACTTTTGAAAATATACAGAAAGTACGTTTTCGAAAATATCGAACAACCCTTACAAAAACATACAAAAACTAAGCAGTTATTCCACATGGGATCTGAACACGAGGAGAAAAATGAAATTAAGCAAGCGACGATAATTCCCTGATTGCGTGTTTGCTCTACAAACCCGACCAGCACCCACGCCAGCTCTAGCCAACTGAGCTACGAGGCCCCACCGGGAACCATGAGCTTAATCACATTTGGGTCAAGTTCCTGGCATGGGTTCAAATCCCACTGAGGCTGCCGAGTTTTCACAAGTGGATCAAAGGCATTATTAAAATCTGCAAAATTGTCTACTAACTTTGCGATACGTTTATATTTTTTGATTAGTTAACCTACTTTTATGAATGCACATTACAGTTAAAAGAACATATAACGTGTTCTTCAAATGACTCGAATGATTAAAAAGACTTATAAGAGTATGCAAGGGTTGTATTCAGTTTGAAGAATATTTCTATACTATTTTGCAGTAAGTTGAATTTCTTCGGAGTCTTGGACCGCAAACCCAGTGATTTTATAAGAAATATTGTGCTATGTAACTGAAACATTATACGAGGAGTCCTTTTTCTGTTATTTCACTCAACTACACTATTTTTACAGTGGCTTGGTGTACCGGGCGTAGAAGAACACATGGAACATATGCTGGAGGGTTTTCGAAGCAGGAGAACGGATTCGCGCATAGTTGGTTTGTGCGGCGCAGAGTTGCTCTCTTTGGGGCCGGTTGCAACAGTTTATCTTTGGGGGAAAACATCCACTGGGAAGAAAACAAAACAGGCTACCTGTCAAGAGTAGACACTAACTTCTCTCCATCCTTGTGGTGCTTTTAATCTTTGTTTTTGATTGACGAAGCTTCTATTCTACTAGCAAGTATATTTTCCCCCTACCCCGTTCCGAGTGATGCAACGTCAATCTGCCAACGAGTGTATTTCTTCTTATCTTTTTATCCATTTTCCTGACAACCTTGGGTTTGTTTGAAGGTCTTGTGCTGTATTTGGGTTAGCTAAGTCTTTCAACGTGCCGTTTATGAATTCGCACTGCTGGCTGCAGGCTGATTTCATGTTCGAACCCGAAACTAGGACCTTGCACACCTACATCGCAAAAGGCGAACGCAAAAGGCAGCTTCGAATGTCACGTAATCAATTTCTGTCCATAAAGGCAGAATATAGGCAAACGTTATGCTTTATTCCTCATTCAATCTAAAAAATGACTTTGAATGAAGCTCAAAAGCATTTCAAATATGACACATTTATAGAACTTGATAATAATATTTCATCCAAAATTAGTTGATTCAAAGGCTGAATACTTATATATTTGTTTGTGTCAATTGACTTTGCTTTTTTATTTTAAATTGCATACCAATATTCTGCCCTACGTTTTTCTAACTGTGCTTTACGTTCGCAGTTTGCTTTTAATGCTCAATGACTACGGGTAAACAAACTGGATTCTTGAACGGATAATGAAATTGTGGCTTTTCGAGTGTTCGGAAAAGTGAACGCACATTTTTGCGCGTTTAGGAAGAATTTGTACCCAAGACTACTGATCGGTTCTTCAGATTAACCTGTCGAACGGTTTAAAAAGAACATTTACTACACAGAAAAACCATGCAAACGCAAACTGTTAATAATCTTGGTGAGTTTAACTGTTATACCATCACCAGCACTTTCCATATTAAGTCGGAAATTTTGATTCTTAAAGTTGGGAGAAAAGAACAACACTCCTGATATCACACTGTTTAACATGAGCGTTCGCTCGTCGTATCCAACGAGACCAACTGTGTGCTCCAGAGGAGGGTGATACTAGACGGGCTTCGATTCTACCGCACTTTTCTTTCTCTCTTCTCTCCCACCTCTGTATCAGGTGGCTGACATGGCGTGAGCCTGCATCTGGACGTGCCGCCAACGCCCTTTCCCACGTGTGGAGCATATCCCGAATAACGCCTGTCAGCCACGACCTTTCTCACGTTTCAGTCGGTGAATCTGCCGTATTGCCCGTTTAGGGGCACCTTTATGGCCCTAGTGTTGATGTCACGTTAATTTGAACACTGACTTTCATACTGCTGTTGGCGTTTGCACTTTTGCTAAGGGTTAAATTAATTGGTAGATCAGAATTGCCAACAAAGACAAGGGATGCTGGAATGGCCATTTCTGGCCCACTAGCCGTCATCAGTCAGCCATAAACAAACCCAGGGGGTGCACCACGGGACAAGTGAGTTCAGTAACCAATCGGGGAGGATAAATCAACCAATGTTAATATGCTCGATCTAAATGAGCTCATGGTGCAGCAGTTTGGACTTCTTATCAACATTTCGTGAGTTTGAGCTTCGGGTGGTGCATTTCAGTCTCCAAGTTTTTTTTGGCAATTTTCATCTACCCAAAATACTAGATGGTGTGTGGCAGCTGGTGGGGCTTGAGAGCGAGCCCCAAGAGGAGTGAGTGAAGCAGACGAATGCATCTCTTGACTGATCTGTGGGCGATCGTCAACCGAGTAAATTCACTTCTCCGACAGTGTCTTGTCTGCATTCCTTTGAGGAAAATCGGGTTTTAATTCGATAGGTTTGTTCTACTAAACACATTTTATAATGTTCTAGTGCACTCCATTTCACGCAAATACGTGAACTTCGCAAGGTTTACTTTTTTTAGAAAATAACCCGCCGAATGTGACCTGTTTCTTCATAAACCTACCCGAAAAAGGCCATTAACAAAAACATGTCACAAATGTGCAAGTCACGGTCTTGAATAAGACTTGCGGAATTATAATGCAAAACTATCTCCAAATTGCAAAAGCCGAAAATTAGCGAGGTTGGGACAAATATAAAAAGAAAATTTCATTTTTTTAGCAAATAACTTGTATTTCTAAATCTGGCTTGTTTTCTGTATGCGTCAAACCTAATAACATATAAACTGACGTTTTCAACGTCTTCTTCAAAAAAACTTTATAGTTTTGGTCTGCTTCAAAGACTGACCGGCTTTAAACTTTATTCCAAGATATTACAATGAAGGCCTTATTCATTTGATTAAGTAAATTTGCCGTTTTCCGTAGAGAATCACATTCAATGAAAATTGCTTTTCGTGGAGATCCGATTTATCCTCGAGGGGATTAACTAATAAAATTACCGTCACTTTTAAAAGATAGTGCAGGTATTTCTCGTATTCATACACAGCAAGTTTGACGTCCAAATATCATGGCAGTGCACAGGGGATAGAAGCCTTTCTGAGTAATGCACGTGGTATTGTGCGTCTTTCGATGCAGAATACAGTCAGAGATAAAGTTATTGCTGGGGAGTAATTGAGAGGAAGATACTCGGCGGACTGGAATGGCCATTTCTGCCGTCATCAGCCAACCCCAGTTTGTGCACCACTTGACGTGCTAACCAGTGAGCCAGGGCCCCGTTGTCTTGTAGGTTTTGATCAGGATACATTGGCATTCGGTGATGAACGGTCCCCAATTGCCAATGGAATTAATTGTTCCGTTCTGCTCTGGAGCTATGGAACTAGTTAGGGGTAGCATCACACAGGTAGTATTTGGTCGCTCCATCTGTCTTGTATAGGTGGTGAATGCTCCTGTGGTCAACTCTACCTGGTACCAAACTGTTACCTGTGGATCCTCGTGGCTGAGTTTTTCTCAGCGGTCACATCCCGGGCAACCGCCACGACTGGCGGTCTAAACCAGGTGAGGGTTTCCGGTGTTGTATGCGTTTTCACACCCGTTACGTCTGCTCCCTTCCCCCTGCTCTCCCCCTCTCCCGTCCACCCTGTCCTTTCCCCTCTCTCCCCATCCCAGTCCTCTTTAATCTCCTACTCCTCTTCCTCTCTTTTACTCTTACCTATCCCGCTCTCATCACCCTTCCTTCCTCCCCAACGGTCGAAAAATGCATACCTTCCTGCCCTACCCCCTCTGTCCTCTTCTCAGCTCACTCCTCTCTCTCCTCCTACTTCTCCTCCTTTACCCACCTCTTTCTTCTATTTCCTCCTCGCTCTCTCTTCTCCGTTACTCTTACATCTCACCCTCCCCTTCTCCCTCTCTCCTCACCCTGCCCTCTTCCCACACGATCGAAAACGTTCTACGACGAGAGCGACATGCAATTACGTAGGTGGCCCGGGTGAATCGGTCGTTCTCTCACTAACCCAAATCGTGACCCATATTGGAGTTCAGTAGCCGCCTCGAATGACTGAGCAGCCCTAATTAGGGACAGTACTGCTTTGCCCCTCATGGGGGAGGGGGCTAGAAAAGGTTCCCTAAACAAAGGCTGGGTCTCACGACAGCTGAAGCAGACCGTGGCTAGCACACTGCAATTACATGTGGTCGAAAAACCTTAAACAATATCAACAAAACCTCCTCTCCCAATCCCCCCCAATCGTAACCTTCGGAGTATCCCCCGGACTGCTCGAGTGAGCCTGCTCACTCTAGCCGCCTAAAATGTTCAATCCAATTTAGACAACCCTAGGAGCAACCGATCGGAACGGAGGATGGTGCTAGTCACTTCGGAACTGGCACGCTACAAGGTGGAAAACGTTGCTCTCAGCGAGACCCGATTCTCTGAACAGGGTCAGCTGGAGGAGGTGGGTGCCGGCTACACCTTTTTCTGGAGCGGCCGGTCAAAGGCAGACCGACTTGACGCTGGTGTCACCTTTTCCATCCAGAACGACATCGTGGGACGTCTGCCCTGTTTGCCACAGGAAGTCAACGATCGCATGATTAGCCTCTACCAGCCTCTCCAGGGAGACTAGTTTGCCACTATCATTAGCGTCTACGCACCCCCACACCGAGCAAAAGAACAAAGAACAAATTCTATGAGGATCTACACGCTCTCCTGGGTACTGTGCCGAAGGCGGATAAGTTAATTGTCCTTGGTGACTTTAACGCCTTTGTCGGGACAGGCAGTTCCACGTCTGATTCTGACCAACACCTCCTTCCGCCTCCCGATGCGGTAAACGGCGACCTCTGTACACCCCCGGTCGAGACACTGGCACCTCTTGGACTATTTTCTCGTCCGGAGGCGAGATCAACAGGATATGCTGGTGACAAAGGTGATCCCTGGTGCTGACGGATCACCACCTCGTCATCTCCAAGATGAGGCTTCGTTTGCAACCACGCAGGAGAGCTCAAGGTAAGCGACCACAAGGTAAGTTAAATACTGTTTTGTTGAATGTCTCTGCTTACCTTCTCCAGTTCAGCAACGAAACTGGCCAACCGACAAGCCAACCTTCCAGTCGCTGACGCGGACAACTCCGTGGAGAACCGCTGATGTCAGCTGAGGAACACTATCCAATCCACCGCCCTGGATGTCCTCGACCGCGCACGTCGTCAGCACCAAAACTGGTTCGATGATAATGATGCGGCTATCAACGCTCCACTCGTCGAGAAGAACCAGTTGCACAAAACCTACGTCGATCGCTCTATCGCTGCAAACAAGACAGCCTTTACCGAAGTCCCCGCCTTGTACAGCAACGACTGCGGGAGATGCAGGATGCCTGGATGACGTGCAAAGCCGAGGAAATCCAAGGGTACGCGGACCTAAAAGAACGAAAGAACTTCTTCGTCGCCACTAAGGCTGTTTACGGAACTCCCGTCAAAGGCGCTGCCCTCTCTCCAATAAACCTTCAGAGTGGTGCAGCAACTCTCCAGCAGGAAAGCACCAGACTCGGACGCAATCCCTGCTGAGATTTACAGGCATGGCGGACCCCAACTGATGAACCAACTCACAGTGCTCTTCCAGGAGATGTGGAACCAAAGACAAATCCCTCTGGATTTCAAGGACGCTACCATTGTCCACCTCTACAGGAAGAAAGGGAACCACCAACTCTGCGACAACCACCGATGAATCACACTGCTGAAAATCTATGGAAAGATCACCGCCCGCCTGAACGCTCACCTGGAGCTGGGACTGTTCCCGGAAAGTCAATGTGGCTTTCAACGACACCGAGAAACATTCGACATAATCTTCGCCGCTTGACAGCTGCCAGAGAAGTGCCAGGAGATGCGGACTCACCTCTACACTACCTTCGTGGATCTGACGAAAGCCTTTGACACGGCTGTGGAAAATCATGCGGAAATTCGGCTGTCCTGAACGTTTCATGCATATGGTGCGTCAGCTTCGCGACGGGATGATTCCACCGCAATGCCGACAAAACCGATACCCTATGCATACCCTCCGCGACTGTCATTCTTACCGCGACTGCCACCCTCACTACCACGAATGGCATCCCCATTGCCCCTCCCGAGTTATCCTGCCCACACTGTGCCCGCAACTTCGACTCACGCATCTGCCTGGCCGGTCACCTGCGAGTCCATCGCACGGAGGCTGGTGAACCAGTGCCTGGGGCTCCAACATACAGTCGATGCACTCGCCTCCACTGCCCTCACTGCTCCCGCACATTCACACACCGCATGGGCCTATTAGGACACATGCGCCTCCACGACAACCTCCGGTAAACCACCGGAGACTAAGCCACATCAGTGCACACTGCCTACACCAATACATAGACAGCACCTTCACCATTATCATCATGTACCTGAGAATATCACGGTGTCCTAGAAACCGTGGCTTGGACGGCTGCCAATCTGACGCTTACACTAGACCACGCCGTCAGCCCAGTGTATGTGCTGTGTATGTCGAGTGGCTGACCAGTGGACTGGGAGTCAGACGGCGATGGCTCCTCCACATCCCCTGATTTATTGAATCCTGGAGTGTGAGTTATCGAGGCCATGTCGTGCTGTGGCGCGCGATGACGGGTACGCTGACCCGTCAGTCAATGCGCCCACTCACACATCAGCCAACTCACTGGCTAGGAAGGTGGCCTGAATGTGGCGGTGAAGGAGAGAGTGAGGTCAACAACTCAGCGCATTTTCCTCACTATAAACAATCTGACGGGCTTGAAACAATCACGGTACTCTAAAAGCCGTGGCTTGGAAGGTTGCCAACTGACGGGATAACTCGGTACGCGTGGTCAGCCCAATGTGTATTTTATGTGGAGTGGTTGACTGGCGGACTGAGGGTCAGGCTGCAATGGCTCCTTCCTAATGTTGCCTTTATGGCACTCCCACTCCGTGGGATCCGAGCCCGGAGTCATGGTACGCCCAGGGGCTGCTCCGGCCGCGCCAGCCACCTGCGCCCTCTCCCATCTCCGGTCTTCTTGACTCTGTCATGACACCGGGCTCAGGTGGGGGAGGAGGAGAGAATGCGGTAGCTGCAGCGCAAGTCTACTATTACTTTAAACTAAATCATGCGCCATTCGCCGTATCTGCACCACCCTGCTGTGGAGCGTACGATTGACCTTGTCGAAATCAACGGTAGAACTCTCGTAGGACTGTTTTATGACAGTTAATAGGATAGAAATTGTCCTTTCAGTCTCTCTTGTCTTTGTTGCTACTGTTCGCCTGCTTAGAATAATAATAGCCGTTACGTGGCTGCTGTCGGCTCTAGGGAGTGAGCCCAAATTCCGAAAGGGTGAATGGGTCACCTAACCTGTCAGTGAGTGTCCGGTTAAAAACAGCAAGTTAAGAGTTAGGTTGAGGGTCCGTGTTAATGTAAAAGTTACAGTTACTGTAAGGAATATTTACTCGTCCGGAAATTTACCTCAAATTTATTTGCAGTACTGTGGGCTTTTCCTATTCTGTATGGTACCTAGCGTTGCTCTTAACGATAAACATACTGCTCATATAATCCTGAAAATGTACAGCAGGTTTACCTGCTTTAATATGATCTATATTCCAGTGCTCTTTTGGTACAAATGAATAATTAAGTAAAATATACTTTGTCAGATATGTTCGTTTCCTTTATAACTTGAAGTATATTCAAAATAAAACTTTCAGGGAAATTTGCTGTCCTTTACTCAATTGACAGCAAATCACGCCATCTTCAAAATCTTTGGTTAAAGAAAGCCTATCTTGGGGTTTCAACAATATTTCTTATTATACGATTTTTTAAGATCATGCACTGTCAGTTGCTGCAAAATATTTTCAGCATTATGGTACGTATAACTCAGAACGTATAGAAGTGCGCGGTTTTTCTTTGACAAAAGATTAAAGCATGCAAGTGCAACGGCAGATCATGCTCAAAATTATTCAGTAAATACAAAACCATTTTAAACTAAAAAATACCCTTTCTTGAAATATAAAATTTTAGGAGACCGTAGGTTGGTACTAATTGAGTACCAAGGGACTACTTTATAAGGGTATTGAAATTCAACGACTTCTACCTACGTAGTCCTTTTACAGAATAATGTTTCCTTCGGCGGCATCCTGACTTGACTGAAATAATTTGCGATTAGGCTGCACGCTCATTAGTAGCGCAACCCTACCACAAGGATTATTTATAATAGAAAACACATTTGTTTCATATTTCTTGAGCTAGCAAACCTACAGCATATATAACGAATAGAACGATCATGAGAATCAAAAAATTGTATAGTTTCGTCAAATCTGATCACCAAACCTCACCAATGCTTGGAGACGCCATTAGCTCACTGAGGCCTTGAAACCAATTGTCAATCCTTTGATCGCAGTGCAGATTTTTCCACTGCAGTTTGCATGCACTTTGAGAGGATATATTTCGCACGTAAACACGCAGTAAATACATTTAACAATTTTATATTTAGAATGCTGATTAAACTGCCAGTACTCGGAATGCAATTTTATAGGAAGTGTGGAAAACTTGGTAAGTTCTGCCAAGTTAATATTTAGAAGACAAGTTATCAGATATTTGCTCAAAATTCCCTTTTCAATATAAGTAAGACACTCAAGGCGCGAGATCACCAATCCTTTGGATGTATGCTGAAAGCGAATCGGAGAAAGTCAGTTCGAAATGCGAAAACATTCTGCTAGATATCTCTGCAACGCTGCTCTTCAGGTCATCAAAAGTACAGATGATAGTGTAACAGGTAACGTGCTTATAACCTATATTTATCAGCTTTTACGTCCTTTATGGCATAGTTGCGTCTGGATCAACTGCCATCAGGACTTTATCACTGTCGTACACATAATGCTACTCAGAATGGCACGTACTTCATCCGAGGGTAGGGCCTAGATAAACGCTTGGCATTTCTTTGGCAGACGCCTAGGATGAAAGTACTGTCCATGTTAGTGGCAGTTCCAGTACCTAACATATACGTGACGTTTTCGCCCACCGCAGATGCAGAGGATAAAAACGAAGTTCAATCCGGCTCACTGGACACGTTTGCTGGATAATGTGGAATCCGCGCAAGCTGCGGTGAAAAATGCCAAATCACAATACAAGATTTCTGGTGGGTTCGGACAGCTAACTGGTGCATGGGAGGGGGAAATTGGGTCTTCACTTGGAATACTTCCTCATGACGCATCACCGCATTTCCTCTATGACAAATCTGACACACATGAATCCAGCATGCAAAGCTTTGAGACGTGACGTTGAAGGTTGCCCACTGAGGGAATAACTCCGTCCGTATAAAGACTTTGTATCATACTGCAGTTAGTTCCAGTATTATGTAGCCCTACGGCGTTCTCAGATATTCGAGATCTGAGGCGGCAGCAGGAAAGTGCGGTACGTGCTCTCTGATCAGGTCGTTTGTGAATTGCGCACACAAGGTACTGGGTTCTGTCCGTCAATGCGCCCGCTTACGCTGATGGCAAATCTAGAGAAAATTTCATATGATGGCACTTGAATGCGTGGCCAGGTACCGCTGAAGGAGTCGGGACTCTGAATCTGGCCCTTTCCCTCCTCACCGCTTGTGCTTGCTCAGCCATCCGTGTTTACAATTGTCTTTTAGGTTTTCCGGCATAGCTGCTTTGCCGAAAGCTGCACCAAATCTGGAAAACGACACCAGCCATTTATTTAGTAGCATGTTGTAGTGTTTTCCACTTTTCTTTAGTCGTTGCAGTGGATCCTCCGGTCTCTGTATGCAATCCCAAAGGCAGCTCTATGTGGAAAGACAGCTGACGATCTTCGCGATGTTTTCTATGTAAGGCAGTGCTCGTCTTTATTTGGAGTCAAGACCCGTATTTTTTACGTCCCATTTTTGCATGCATCGTACCTTTCGATTCACTGCAGTGCGTCTCCACGCAGCATTATAGTGCATTTACACAACCGTGGGTGATTAGGTGTTTGCTGTAGAAGTGCACTACTTGCGTGAAATTTATCGCTTTCGGAAAATAGTTGTTTTCAAGTGGAGTTGAGTGTCGATTTTAAAGTTCACACTGGTAAAACTCGGTATAACACCTCTTTTTGTTATTGTGTCCAGCGCTCGCGAGAGCTTCCTGTTACCCGCCACTTCGCTTCTGTCGGTTATATGCCATCTTCAGTCATCCGGGATATATTTATGCGGCTAGATATTTCCCAGTTCAGGGGAGGAGGAATGAGAAGAATTCGTCCCTTTGCTGCTGCATAACAATGACCGGCTCCCCTTCATCGAGAAAGGCTTCCCTCTGCTGCGCTTAATGCTTTATGGCCGGCATGCTCGGCCACCTTGCGCACCGGCGTTGGAAAATGGGTTTGCCTGTGTGCTTCCTGAATGACTGATTGTATTAGGCAAGCTGAGTCTCACCGCTGATTATGGATTCGGGAGGACTGAAGACCAGTAGGCACATCTCGTGCAGTTGTCACATCTCGTGAGAAGTTCGGCCGCAACGAACTTCAATGAATGGCCGGGTCTCGCCGAATGGGCCGTGACTTGAGAATTGGCGTCATTTATCCACACTGTTGCCACGTGTGCAGTAAAGCTTGGCTCAACGGTAGATTAGTTGGCAACATACAGCTTGATCTCACACCCCGTCCAATACCACGGTGACTTTGTAAATAGACCAGGACAGCATGCTGGAATCATTGCTATCATCGTAAACGGTGTTTTTTTGTCCTTATTGACCTTTCTGGAGCTCCGGACAAGAAGGAAAACTTTTACTCTACCCTGCAATCAAGATTTGTTTTCGAGGGAGATTTCTGTACTATTTCTAAGCAGTCAATTTCGACGTGATATCAAGCAGTAAAACCGCTGAACGGTACTGTTAAATTAATTTTAAGAAAATGAACCGGCGAATGTATGTCTGAAAATGTCTGAAACATCCCAGAGAATGAAAATAATGATCCAGGCCGTCAATTTCGGCAGCCATACGGAAGAGCAAGATCGTCAATTACCGTCCTGAGGCCAACACTGATGATGCAGACACCGCAGGTACTGACACGAAAGTGAATTTTCAAGCGTTTTGCTCCAGCCAGCTACGATCACAAATTAGCACAGATTCCTGACTGATGACAAGAACGTGACCTGGTAGTTATCAAATCAGCGTAGTATAGCAACAAAATTTGCAAAATATTGCCACCCGTTGCATTCATCTTCACTGAGTATCGATTTTGTGTACATCCGGAGTTTCAGACTAATAAAATTATTTTCTCAGTGAGAGATGACGATGTTAAGCACTTTGTCCTACTTACATGCCAAATGCTTGGTTCTTTTATTTTCACTTTGCACAATGTCTGCCGATTCCAACAAAACTCGCGCTCTATGTTTTTGTTTTTTGGCCGACTTCGGCCTGTTAATTGGTTGCCTGTTCGTGACCTTCCCCACCAATACGGAGCTTGTTTGCTTGTCTGTTTGAATAAATACCAGATCTGCAGCGACAGAGAATGACAGGTGGTGAGGCACTGATGTACTTCGGTTCGATAAAGTGCTTATGACCCATCTGCTAGATCCACTGTGCGGACTGTCTGCGCCGTACTCGAGTGCATGTTTGTGTTTCCAGTCCCAGCTGGTAGTCAGGATTATGATTGGCTGAATGAAGGCAGAATAAGCCCTAAAAAGACTGTATCAATCTACCCATATATTTTGTCGTCTTACCTCTCTGCGGGTAATTTTTAGTTGTGGGAGAAGGCTTCCAGTAGTGTAGCATTTCGAAAATCGTATTCTATAGGAGTCAAAACATTAGAGCCAGTCTGATACCAGAACTAAGTTTTGTGCACAGAACCCTTAATGATTGATTGTAAGCGAAAATTATGAAACAAATTATAAACAGCCTTAAGTCGAATGAGCATGGGTGAATCTTTCATTTGCGCATTTCAAATTTGGTGAATGAAAAAAAATCATGCTAACTTCAATAGCTACTGGAAGTTACAAATTTGTTTGTTACCAGCCGTAAAATGTCAGTTGGTTAGCTTACGTGAGTTCGCTCATGTGCGTGAACGGTTTTTCCTAGGAAACGGTCCAGTGATACATGGAATGCCCATTTTACTGAATGCTTTTTGATGTTAATGGCACTCTTTTACTTAGAGTTTAGAACCGTTAAATCCCTCACTTTCTGGTTGTCCAGTGGTGCCATTATCATGCCCTGGTTAGGGGGCCATAAAATACATTCTTGCCGCATCAAGCGCTGATGGAAAAACCAAGGTGTTAAATAATCGAGCCTATTATAAAACGTCAAGAATATAACCTATACCAGATACATGATCACTGATAGGCATGAAGCACTCATCAGTGCATACGTTCTTTGATTGAGAGATGATATCAGGTGTATTGAAGATTCGGAATGCCTGTGCTCGATGAAGGTAACTTTTTGTTGTTGTGCTTATCCTGGCGGCTTCTGAAGTTTATTTTGCCAACGGACGGGAACATTCACATTCTATTCAATCTTCTTTGAACATCCGACCACAGTAACTGGTGGTAAGACTCTGGGTCATGGGCCCCTTGGGAATTAACAAAATTTTACCTTTACTTCTTGGTATGTACCCATTACCGTGCCCAACCACACAGACAGTTGAATCTGGACACGATACGGGCTTTTTACCCAAGCCCCAGTGATTGGACCAGCACAAGTTTGCTATCCACCAAGGTCTATCCAAACTTTTAGATGAAATGTGGGCAATTTCGGTATAGCCTGGAACTCTAGTCTGGATTGCACGCACATTGGTGTCAATTAGGGTGGGTCATCATTGTTCTTGTGGACTAAAAGTAATCTCACATGGGGTGTTGTTCATGAAACTATCCAGTTGATCAGATTTTTGGAGCTTAATTCTCTGTTGCGGCCCGACTGCGCTGCAATACACTCACCTCCCAACTGATCAACGTCATAAAGGCTTTCAGTGATCCAAAAGCTAAACTCCTACTTTCCTGTAGCGAAAACCTACATAGCTGGGGCAGTTTGGTATTTTTTTCTACAGTCTTCGTTGGGAAGAAAAAGATGCGATCGATGGGGCAGGAGGTTTATTCGCCTGACGTTTCAGATTCCACCTCGAAACCATCCTCAGAGGCAGTATCAGTATCGAATAAAGATCTTGTCCCAGTGATCGCATCGAATTTTCCTCAATTACTTCCTGCGACTCGCATTTTCGCTTGTATTGGCAGTGTTCTTTGGTTTATTAAAAAGGCTAATTCGACGAGGACAGAAGCCTAAAGTACGCATTGAGGCGATTTTTTTCAATCTGTTCATCTTTAGTATAATACGGTAAAAGAAAATATAGAGCACCGTAGCTTAGGGAACTATGATCATGAATCATTTTTTTTGTTTATAGTGAATACATTTTGGGTTTTTATATTTGATAGAGGTGCAAAGTGCTTTTAGTTAAACGGACCCAACTGTAGAACATGTTTTGGTCATCAATGGGATAGAGATGTACACTTTCGTGCATTATTGACTGGCTGATGGATGGTTGCACGAATATTCTGCATAAGAAAAGAAATGCGAAAATATTTTTTAATATTGGGCTTACTTCTTTGAAAAGTATGAAAGCCAGCATTTTTACTGCAACCCTAATCCTTAGGGTGTACAAGCTGGTTTCGAATTGCAGTCGTGGGTTTGTGCGCCACGTAAATTTGGTGCTTCCGCAGGTGTCTTTCAACGAGTTCAGACACGTTCTTAATGTATGGAAGTGTTCGCCGGTTACCCCAGAGATTTTGTACGTAGATGCATGAGACATCAAGAATTCAAAGAAAAAGAAAAAGATAAGGAACTAGATTTTTCCGATCATGCGCCCACAATAAAAAACCGGCGAACACTTCCATACATTAAGAACGTGTCTGAACTCGTTGAAAGACACCTGCGGAAGCACCAAATTTACGTGGCGCACAAACCCACGACTACAATTCAAAATCCAGCTTGTACACCCTAAGGATAGGGTTGGCTATTTAGATAAAAAAGAAGCCGTTTACAAAATCCCATGTAACAGTTGTAATGTTGTGTATTGCGGCCAAACAGGAAAATCAGTCTCTACACGCCTACACGAACATCAGTTGGCTGTCAAGAGACGAGACCACCTGTCTCAAGTTGCCGTACATACACTAGAAACTGGGCCATGCATTCTGATGACTCGTGCATTAATCAGCACATCGAATTAGATGCCCTGTACAAAAATCTCAAAGACAAGTGGAAAAGGCGGTAGCCAATCATATTTAGATGCTCATCATAAATGACAGCTATTGGCAGGACTGATTCAGCAATATCGATTTTCCGACATGTTTTAAATTTTAAATGTTTTTTGCACATTTACCACAAGTCTGACGACGACCTGGGGAACCAGCGTCGAAAATTTACATAATAAATATACTCATTGTTTCCCACAGAACTTCTTTACTTCGATATATATATATATATATATATATATATATATATATATATATATATATATATATATATATATATATATATATATATATATATATATAGCGACGTGTAGCATATGATGAAATGGAACCGACAAAGACGAGGGAGACCGGAATGGCCATTTCTGGCTTATAAGCCGTCATCAGCCAGTCATACGCAATCCCAAGTGCGGAACACCTGGGATTCGAACCCGTGACCTTTGGTATTTGAGTCGAATGCTCTACTTTCTAGCCACGGGCTCGTTGCTTTGTCGGTTGCGATCGGGAATATGATGATAGTGTGCGGCTCACCGATCTGCTAAAGGAACATTTATGTTCCGTTGTGCCCTGGAACTCAGACTAGAGTACTCACAGGCAGTCGCATAGCGGCAACATTAAGCGCGAATCTGTTTGCCTTAGGAAAGTGCATACTAAACACTGTACGATAGGAAAAAACGATTCTAGGGAAGCGCCATATTTTACTTTTCTAGTAATCGCGAAGAATATGTAAATGCAGAATTCAGAAAAAGACTATTATCGATGAAAAAGCTACTTTTACTGCTTTATTAACTTATTTTGGCACGGAAAGGCCACTTTCCCGAAACAATTAGTACTTCTACACAACAACATATTAAAAAGTAAACCATAAAATGCCTTCTTCTTGAGGATGGTGATAAAAACTATCACACGTAAACTTTTACACCACCAGCAACTAGGAACACAAGTTAGTTCGCCATAAAAATATTTCGTTTGGATTTTAAAAAAACAGAACAATTTTTCGTAGTTGTTATATTGCATCAGTCAGCAAATGACAACTTTTGGCTCTCAAATGAATAACTTCATTCACGTGCAAAGAAAGCCATGCAAGCATCACTTATTTTCCACTACATGAACGATTCAATACAAAACAACAGAGGAATGAAGCAAATATAACCACCTTTAATGAAATATGAGGATAGGTTACTTTTTAAAATTTCAGTTAGAATTCAATTGGTTAAAATTGTTGAATTAGTCCGCTTCGCACCTGGCAGGGGAGACTTTGGATAAATATCAGTGCTGATTTTGCATGCCAGCATGCAGCAAAATTACCTTGCTTACAATTTAAACAATAAAAAGTTATACATTTCCAAATATTTTAGCAAATTGAATGCTCATCACATCCAGTTCTCGATCGTCGATTAAATCTCACATCGTCCGTTTTTATTTTAGGAAAAAAAAACACATGTTCATCAAATTAACTGCAGATGTTCAAACTGAAAACGGTCTTCTTGAATTCGAAATTAGAAATTGGAAGAAACTTTTTCGAGCTCTCATATAAACGCAATTGCGTATTTTAGTGGCTTATAAAGCTTCTTCAGATTTTTTGTCAACTGACGATGGAGAAGAAAAACCCGAGAAATCCTCTTAACTACGCGCATAAGTGATTGAGGCCTACTTCGATGGAAGTACGTTTAAGTGTAGTAGCTATTAGGCCACATCAGTGGTAATAATTGCTTTTTTGAACTGTCTATCTTTAAAAAACCTCCTTCTTTTTTAAAACTATATTTTAATTTTGAAAGTTGGATTTAAAATGTGGGATAATTCTCATTAAAATATTCTGAAGACGTTTCGAAGAGCATAAGTTAGCGTCAGATAAATCCCCGTCAGGCCTTTACATTTATATCTCTTTGTGACAAGGTTAAATAGACGGGCAAGAACAACAAATCGTATGGTTTTCAGGGTGGGGGAGGGAGAGGAACAAAAACTGTGATCCGTCTTCTGATCCTCCTCAGAGGGATGGTGGCCACCGGGACAGGTAATTAGATGCAGATGGCTGAAATGGTGGCTTTCGGCAATTGTAATCACGGTGCCAAATCAAGTTCTTTAAGACACACAAGATCGGTTTAGGTAGCCTGCTTGCAGCTACTTGTGCCGTAGCCAGCTGTCCAAGGAATTTGGACTAGGTTAGGGGGATCTTGTAAATCCCCCGAAAGGCTCCTCTTCGCCATGAAACGCCTGTCTATCATTTGCGTGAGAATAGAGCTGTTTATGGTCTTTATTTGAAATTTTCCAAACTATGCTGGAAGGTGTTCTCTTATCCTTTTGCTACCAATATGTTCTGCCCCACAGGATCAAGTAAAGTTAGAGATACACGTAGAGGCGGTCCGGGCTGGCCGTTTGTACTTGGCCTTGCTGTAAAGGGTGAGAGTAATTGGGAACAGCTGCTGGGCAGGTTATTTATACAGCTTTAATTCCGTGCCTTCCTAAAATTGCACCTGCTGTGTCAGCATGAAATGAGATCCTGATGAAAAGTCTTTTCTTGCTCACCCTGACGAGGACTTATGAAAGGCTAACTTAATGCTCCACAAATTGTCTTCAGAATATTTTAATGAGAATTTTCCCACATTTTAAATCCACCTTTTAAAGTTAGGATATATTTTTATAAGTGAACGAGGTTTTTTAAAAATAGACCGTTCAAAGATGCAATGTTTACCACTGATGCTGCCCTATGCCTACTGCAGGTAAAAGTACTTCCGTCGAAGTAGGCGGTAAGAGAAAATACGTGCTCCAATCGCGTTTGTTCGTATTTTAAGGACTTATTTGCGTTTTGCTGCGTCACTTAAAATAAGGCCATTTTGGGCAATACAAAAATGCGAAATTGTTTAAATTAAGGTTATTTCATGACCAGTTAATCTAAAAGTCATTGCACGCAGCCATTGACCGATCTCGTAGTTTCAAAAGTACATCACTAATGCGAAGCATAAGAGCAAGTGAATTTACAGAA
This sequence comes from Schistocephalus solidus, assembly GCA_017591395.1. NCBI lineage: Eukaryota > Metazoa > Platyhelminthes > Cestoda > Diphyllobothriidea > Diphyllobothriidae > Schistocephalus > Schistocephalus solidus. The sequence goes on along the minus strand of WEDG01002656.1, from coordinate 4,608 downwards.
CTAGAAAAACACCGAGGTAATTTAGCGTCGAAATTTGGGTGCTTAACCTCTGAATAATTGCGGACATGATTGGCATACTGACTCCATTGTTTCCTCTCAGACAAAATTGTGAGCGAGTTGCTTGCTTGGACAGTTTTCAATGGGGCTGTACTGAAAGTTTTAAATAGGAAAGGTGAACAGGCTCCAGGGCATTTTGCATATTTCTTGATTTCTTGATTTGTAGAATGGTTCGCAAGTTAACATGTCTGCATCATTAGTTTACGCTTTTATTTCCAACTGCATGGCACTTAAGGGGAAATCAGACTCAATTTTGTTCTTAAGTCCTAAATGAGACCACTAGTTGGAATAACGAAATATGGTATTTTTTCCTTTATTTATCGCTTTTGTGGTAGAGGCTAGATTATATGTCCTTTCCCCAAAGGACAATGCATTAGCTTTAGATGTAGGACAAGGGAATACAGTAGATTGTATATCTCATGAAATGTCGACCGAAATTCTGAAAGGCACTTTCGATTGGAAGAAAATGATTTAACTTTATTTGGGGTATTTATTAGCGTGCAAACTAATGTAATTCACGCCCAGGTGCCAGCTTTAGAACGAGTTTTTTACGGTCGTCTACAGAAACAACACGGTGTGAAATGACTACTATTAGTGAATTATGAATTGTCCTCATTGAGTCTCGCTTCCTTTATATATTCAACGAAATTTTATAGAAGGAAATTTAGGAGAATATTGCTCCTATACATACATGGTAGAAACTTATTTTTTGTTTATTTTATACATGGAGAAAGCGTACTTTCGGTTTTAAAAAACCCTTTTTAGTTAAATAAATATTTTGGTTCCAACCTGTCATTTAACTTGCATTTAGGGTTTCAAAACTACAAGTTGGATACACTTCAGCTAAGGAAAAGCAGCATGTTTCCATATGCGATGAGAAAACCATAAGCTCATGCTCTTAAAATTCGATTTTAGACGTTAACCACACTGTACAATGTATAAGCAGCATTTACAAATGGACAGATACGATGCTTTAGGAAAGGACCTTTAATGGTCATAAATACCTTATAATAAGATACCTTTTAGAATGGGCGTGTAAACTTTCTTCAAGTATAAAATTTGAAGAAAATGGTATTTTTTAGCAAATAAGTATAGGAAACAATATTTTCGTGCATGTTTTCTATAGCCTATTTATGAGGGCATTGCAAATAATAAGGAAAAATACATGCTACTTAAGTAGTCCTCTTTTAGAGAGTGCTTTTTGCAGGCGACTGAAAAGAAGCTCGCTAAAAAAACCGGCACCCTGAAGTGACAAAGAAATCATGAAATAAGGTTGCATGATCATAAATTTAACAACTACGTTTAAGTAATTTTTTCAAACCAGAAACACATTTCAGGATTTCAGTGGCATTTCATAAGTTAGGTTAGCTACCGTTTGTGCCCTTCTTGCAATTTAACACAATGCCACCTCTATTACGGTGAGGGGATCTTTCCATTTTCCACTGGTCTGTGGGGTGATGAACACTCACCGAGCGCAAACGGAACTCACTCGTCCCGCTGTGCCTCGAGACTTGTTCTTGAGCCCCGTCAGTAGCCGCACAGCGGCTTGCAGTAGAAGAAGAGGCAGATGAATATGGCCGGCAAAGACAAGGGGGACTGAAATGGCCATTTCTGCCGTTTTAGCCGTCATCAGCCAGCCATACCCAACCCCAGGTGGTGCGAAACCCCAGGATCAGACCCACAACCCGTTGATCAGATGTCCAACGCTGAATCCATTGAGCCCCAGGCTCGTTTTCTTACCTGTTTAGATCGAGAATGTTGACTTGCGTGCGTTGATGAACGTTGACCGATCACAAACAGAATTCACTCGTTCCGTTTCACTTCGTGGCTTACGCTCTAGCCCGCCAGCAGCCGCACAGCGGCTAATAGTACAACAGGCAGATGAATATTGCCTGCCTAAATATAATCGATTTCAATACCTGATGCGTACTTAGTGTAAAATTTATCAAACTTAACCAAGAAATTTTAAATTCCTGAGTCAATAATGTAAGAAATTACCCTTTCTCAAACCTTCTCAATAGTAACAAAACACAATTTAATCACAATTTTTCAATGTCCTGACTATCTGATCAAACAAACATACACATTTTACTTGCTGTCTGCTAGATAAAATTCGCGACAGTTTATATATATATATGTATATATATATATATATATATATATATATATATATAGCCATGTGGAAGATCCATGATAAACACAGCTGTCTGCGAAAAACGCAATTGTTGTGTCATAGTGTATTGACCAGTTGTCCGGGCCAGGGCACATATCTTTGTTGTCCTTGGAATACCGGTTGTTGAGAAAGCACACGGGGCATCTGAAGATTTCCAGTCAATACAAAGGCACCATTGGCCTGGCAGGCCTAACAGCTCGGTGCATAGAGGTAATCCCTCAGGTAAGTGCTAAAGTAAGCATTGATGAATCCCTTTATATTCTGAGCATTGAGCAGCTCCAGACTTGAATTTGGATTGGTTTGTATCCGCTGAACACTGTCGATGGCGATTGCGTAAACATATGGTGCTGATATGGGCATTCGCTGTGATTCCGAAAGACAGCATCCCTGCAGTTCTCCAGTTATGTGACCAGCCAACATCTCGAGAGAGACCTCCTCTCTGTGCTCCACCATTATCGGAGAAAGCTCCAAGTACTAGGGGTCGCTGGGAACAGAAGGTAGGTGTAAAGATTACATGGGAAAGAAGAGAGATTAAGTATGTGCTGTAAGGAAACAGGAAGAGAGCTAGCACGGTAAACGAATTGAGCAGTTTTAGGCAGCCGGAGTTCACCTTGCCTAGTCTGGTGACAAAATATTGTCATTTTATTGACTAGAGGACGTTGTACATTTTGGCCTTTTCTCTGTCGTTTGTATTTTATGTCGTAAAGTTTGTTTGTACATTTGCGGCGGGCTTTATATGAAATTGAGTTTCCGATAGACACGTTCTCTTCAGCCATTAAATTATGTTGTGTTGTTTTTATTTTTGTGTTGTTTGCGCGAAGCAAATGTTAACTTGGGGGACGCACAGTCGAACGCTGTTGCCAGTTACGGTACCGATGAGCCCAGTAGCACTGGGGTTAACACGTTGTGGGTAATGACCTCAAATTAAGACATCTATTTAGGTGTATCTGCATTGAATGTGAGACCAAGTAATTTTGGTAAGTGTTGTCATCACGTAGAAACTACACATGCTGAACTTCCAGCACATCTCTCTGTTGGTGTCATAGTGTTGGGTAACAGCATGAATTCGAAGCGTCTAGGCTATAATGCTCCTGGTATATAAACAAATCAATCATAGTTCCATAGTTGTACTGGTATTCTACCTCTCACTTGTATATTTAGAGAGCCTTTGTAACGTAGGAAAGAAGAGGTTGTATTGAGGAGCGCCTTAATAACCAAATACATAGGTTGTACGTTGTTTTTCAAATATATTTTATCAAACAGGACTACTCAAATACATTCAAGATGAGTAAGGGCTTAGTTGCGTGTGAGAAATTTATTTACTTACAGACGAATGTATCAGCAAATCTGACGTAACAATTATAGATACCAGTACGAAAGTAGGACCTTTAGACACTTAATTTTCCAGCTGATTATAAAAGCATATTTGCGCACTATCGAGTGTTCTTCTGGCATTCCACAAAAAACATGATATATTTTCATTAAAACAAACCAGCTGCCCTTTCTCGTGACAGGTTAATAGTAATTTCCAAATGTAAAATAAACCTTGACTTTTACGGTCTTTAAAAACCAGCTTCCTTCCAATCAACTTCAATACCTCTCTAAAAAAGGACCAAAAGTTGTGCGCTCTTTATCATTGACATTTTAAGCTTCGATAAAGTCAAGCATACTTTATAAAACAAATGGGCACAAAAATCTTCGTACTTGTACTCAGTTGGAAGAAACGTATGTCATCCACAGATTTTATACTCGAAGGAAGTGTGTCTTTCGGTGTTTAGAGTGTTAAATTATGAGATTGTTAAAGAATGTTAAATAAACATTCCTAACCTATGGCATGTCTGCATTTACTTATGCTGCATATAAAGTAAGACACATTTAACAAGTACTATATATATATATACATGTTCCTTAAACAGATCGGTGAGCCCCACACTATCATTATATTCCCGATCACAACCGACAAAACAACGAGCCCGTGGCTCAATGGTAGAACTTTCTGACTCAAAAAGCAAAGGTCGTGGAGTTCAAAGTCTAGGTGACATCTTGATAGAGGACTGGTTGATGACGTAGATTAGAATCGAGATCATTCCGGTCTCCCTTGTCTTTGTCAGTTCCATTTCATATATATATATATATATATATATATATATATATACATATATATGATAGTGTGGGGCTCACTGATCTGCTTAAGGAACATGTATGTTCCGTTGTGCCCTGGAGCTCAGACTAGAGCTCCCTCGCAGGCGGCTCGCATAGCGACGTGTAGCATTTGATGAAATTGAACCGACAAAGACAAGGGAGACCCTGAATGGCCATTTCTGGCTTATTAGCCGTCATCAGCCAGTCATACCCAATCCCAAGTGTGGCACACCTGG